>CM074508.1:6889232-6965394 GCA_037389245.1 Oryzias sinensis | reverse complement strand
ACCATGTCTCTCACCTGGCCTGCAATAGTTAAGGATTCCTCCAGTTCCACTAGAGGAAATGGGAAGATATGGTTAACCTCTTGCCCCACAGCAAGAAGGCCCCTGGTTCAAGTCCCGGCTGGGGGACCTGAACCAGAACATCAATGGGGACCTTTCTGTGTGGATATTTCGCGATAGTTAATTTGGCGATACCTGTATTGATTCAAAATGCTGTCGGGACTATATTTATTTAAATATTTCTGAGCATCCTTCAGTGTCTGAATGTTCTTTCCCACTTCAACCTCTGACCACTAGTTGGCAGCAGAGAACATGGAGCCTCTTTGAGCAGCTCTACACCACACAAGACAACAGGAAGACCTCAGCTAGAGGCTGATTGTTCTGTTGTTATGAGACAAGAACTACTTCGTTTTTACTAAGGATGGATACCAAACCAAAACTTGGTTCCATGTTGCTGCTAGTATCATAAAAACGCGGATTGTAGTGCTTTTTAGTGGGCTCAGATAAAAACGAGTGAAGCACTGCAGCTGCACAGCGGCTAATAAGCTAATGCAATTAGCATCAGCTACAATGCTGTTGGCAATAGATTCTAGTTCAGCGACCTGATGTATCAGAGTGATGTGTACAGCGCTCTGAAAAAGGGCCACATTGTGACGATGACCGTTACTGGTTTACTTCTGCGTGTGAGAAAGAGGAGCTGCAGCTGCAGAGCAGACTGGAAATACAGCATCTTAGCCACATTAAGGCACTGTCCTTCATCCTGTCATGCTGCCTCATCATCACACTTTGTTGTTTCTGAAAATAATTAGTGTTTTTCTCCCCTTTATTATTGAGGTAAAATTCAGGCTCCTGAACTGTATAAAGTTCTGGTTCATTCCGTTTTAGGGTTAGTGTGCAAAGCAGTTATCAAAGCAAAAGGTGGCTTATATGAAGAACCTAGAATATGACATATTTTCAGTTGTTTCACACTTTTTGTTATGTATATAATTCCACATGTGTTCATTCATAATTTTGATGCCTTCAGTGTGAATCTACAATTTTCATAGTCATGAAAAAAAAGAAAAGTCTCTGAATGAGAAGGTGTGTCCAAACTTTTCGTCTGTACTGTATGTGTTGACATGTTTTATGTGAAGATTTTTGGAGCCAACAGGTAAGTTTGAAATATTTGAGTGTGTGGACAGGCCCCGCCCCTTTTGACTACCATCTACATGATGATCAACCTCCACCAAATTGTAGCTTTGCAATACTACCCTCCCCCTTACACACACTTATATAATCCTCCCCTAAACCCATCTATCACCTTTTTTTCTGTTCTTTTATCCCCTTTCATTTGTACATCTCTAACATCCAACTATCTCCTTCTTTCCATGTGGTCCAACAACAACATCAAAATAAATAAAGTTTTGCCTTAAATACAAAGTTTTTTTTTTTTTTTTTTACAAATGTATACCTAATGTGTCAGATCATTCGCAACCCCCCTATAAAAACAGTAAAAGTCTGTCCAACACAAGAGACATTCAGCTCTAAAAAGCTCTAAAAGCCTTTCAGCTGTTGGAAAGGATAAGTTAAAAAAACAAAACAAGTTGTTATGGTTGTAACACAACTACATCCTTGTGTGTCCTGAAACACTTACCACTGGACATCTGATGGGTGTCCAGCTTACATCTATTCAAAATCTGTTGATCAGAGACCAAATATGACGTACAAACTACATCCACTGTTTGGGCGTCTAACTGTGTCTTAAATGTCAATATTTGGTCTTACAATTGAGAATCCACTTTACAGTTACTAACATTAGAGTTGCCATAAAAATAGTGAGCCATATTGGAGCTCTCCAGCCGTACAGTTTTAAGCCACAGATGCAAGTTTAGGTGAAGAAACATGGATCTATTTGTCTCAGCCCAGAGCCATCACACAATGGTGAATTCACGGGGAAGCGCCTGGTGGCTGGGCTTCCTTCCATGGGACTCAGACAAGCCCAACAAAGAAATCAGATGGGGAGCTGTTGAGCTCACCTGACAACATTGCCAAGAAATGGAAGGAAAACTTTGAGGCTCTCCTTAATTAACTTTTTGACTAGTCTTTGATGTAGTAAATAAGCTCCTTGATGGCAAGGCTCAAGGCTTGAATGAAGTCCTTTCTGTGTACCTCAAGCTTTGGATGTTGTGAGGCTGTCTTGGGTAACACGCCTTTGTGACATTCAACTGCAATCAGGGACAGTCCCTCTGGACTGGAAGTGTGGGGGTGGTGGTACTGCTTTTTAAGAGAGGAGACCAAAGGACATATTTTGACTTCAGGGGGACCACACTACTCAACCTTCCTGGGAATATTAACTCCAGGGTATTGGAGAGAAGAATACAACCAATACCTAAATGTCTGATTCAGAAGAAACTGTGCTGTTTCCATCATGGTGGTAAACTAGCAGATCAGATCTACACCTTGCATAGAGTACTTAAGGGTTCATGTAGGTTTGCCCATTCAATACCAACACATTCTCATCCCATCTTGTCAGATATGGATGCATGGGTTGGGATCCCCCTCCGCTTCACATATTGATGCTTGGGTGTGCCCAACTTGTCGAGTCAGGGTGAGAACATGTTGTCAATACACGTGGTTTGGGGATTTGGAGAAAATGTATAATCTTGTCCCTTGCTATATTCTGCAGGAGGTGATCTGGGAATACGGGTATATGGGGTCCACTACAATGAGCTACCCAGCCTCTGTTTAACCAGTTTGTTTTTATGCCTGGCACTAAGTGGAACCTGTTCCAATTGTAGTGCAGGAGCTGCAGTTAATCTATGTTCCTACCATCACCTGTGGTTATGAGATCTGGATGATCTCATAAGGCAGATGAAGTAACCCTTCTCTTCAGGGTGGTTAAGCGCTCGCTAGACTGTAGGGTTCAGAATTCTTTCACCTAAGAGTTAAGCTGCTGCTCCACCACATTAAGACAAGCCAGTGGCTTGGGCATCTCTTCTGCTTGCCTCCTGGACCCCTTCCTGGGGTTGTGTACAGGGGATGTCCCACTGGGACACTAGGGAAGACCCCAGACGACCTGGAGGGATTATGTCTCTTGGTTGGCCTGAAAGCGCCTTAGATTTGCACCAGCAGAACTTTAAGAGGTTTCTGTGGAGGCGGAGTGGATCCCTTTGTTTAGACTGCCCCATGATCTGGCCCTGCATAAGCGGAAGGAAATGAATCAAAGCATTTTAAAATAACTCTATTTAAAAAGTTTAACATCATCACCAGATTGTCTTTGGGTATCAGTACATTTGAACCTATCATTACTTTTATCAGTTTTGTACTATTTCCGTGACAATGGATGATAATTATGAGATTTACGAAATGAGTTACCGACAGCTTGTTTCATGTGTTGTATTTTTTCATTTTGTTTTTGATAAATTAGTTCTTTTTAGAAATATTCTATTTCTCAAAAATGTGTTTATCATAAGCATTTCAATGTTCAGAATCACTAAGCCAACAGCTGCTTACAGTCAGTCAGAACACACCCTCTTGAAGCTGTCTTTGACTTTAAAGTTAACAAATTACATTTTCAAAGTGTTTTTTTAACACAGAGATTTGTTTGGTTCACCTTCCTGTCAGCCTAACAAGTTTTAGGTTTGAAGACGAGGTAAATGTGAGCCACTTTGTTGAGAAACGGCTCTCTTTCAGGATGTTATAAGCGAGCCTTGTGCAAAGTGCAAATGATACCTTTCTGAATCGCTTGTAAATTATTTTCCCAATATTCTATTCAGCTCAAAGTCATTTAGCCCTGTAATGAAGATGAAAGATCCTCTGCCTTTACAGCTCTGGCTAATTGCATTATTGATATCATTCTGAAACCCAGCATGCGTCCCCACCAGAAACATAAAAAAACCAAAAGTCTTTGAGGATAAAAGCTTTAAACTGAGAAGGAACAGAAAACACAGAAAATGGCTAAATTAATTAGCATCCTTGAGGACAATGTGGTGTCTGTATGGGATGGATTACACAGCTCTCTGAGGTTCAGAGAAATGAGACAGGGCCGTTTTTTATGAAGTAGGGAGATTATATAGCCTGGTTATTGCTGTGTAGTTTTTAGACTTAGAAAATTCAGACACAAAAATGGTTTTATCGTCCTCTTGTTAATTGTTGCTAAACAGTGGCACAGTTTGCTGGTTTGTCAATGATCTCACATAACCTGATGAATATGCAATAGTACATCTCAGTGAGCAAAACTCTGACTACAAATTGACTGTTTTCCATGAATCATGTATAAGCTTTACAAAGTGACAACGTGGCAATTTAATGAATTTGATTAAAGGAAGATTACATAAAGAGGTGAACTATGAGGCACTTAATCATTATTTTAAAGAAGTTATTACTTGCTTTACCTGAGAGTTAAAATAAGTATGCTGATGAATGATTCAGGAGTGACTGCCTCCTCGGGAGATATGAAGTGTGATGCAGTCTATGACCTCGGTGTCTGCTTTGCAGTTATCCATCGATGAATGTAATTACTGACTGAGCCCTGAACTTTTCACATTAACTGCATGTTGACTTTAATTCCCAGCAACGTTCACAAGACGGCTTCAAATGTGAGAATTACACATTTCGTTGTGCTGCAGTTTTACGGGTCAACAACTTTCTGCACGACTTACAAATTGTGCCTTTGACAATTTTAATCTATTAGAGGGTGTGTTATTTTTACTTTGTTGTTTGTACTTTCTGTTCTATTTTAGGCAAAAATTGTCTGAACACACAGACCTGAATCTAAGTATAATGAAAAAGGAAAGCTCACTTTTTAGGAATATCCCAAATCAAAGGAATGACAAAAAATCCACTTTGCCTGATAAAGGGTGATTTAAAAATTGTGGCAGCAATTACTGCATCTAGTCTGGAATTTTCTTCTGTTTCCTGTATTTTATCATGATGTAATATTTTTAAAAGATAAACGTTGCTACGTTTATCAATATGTAGTTTTCCCCTATCATCTAAAGGATCTGAAGTTTCATAACAAACTGTAAGCTGTCTGTAAACCTGCAAATAGAAAAACAGACTAAGGCCGCATTTCCACTGCATGGTTCAAGTGACCCAATTCCGATTTTTTGCTCTCATGTGGCACAGATCGGATATGATCGGTGAACGTGTAAGCAGGACAAAAGCGCATGGATTCCGTTTTTCTCAGATCGGATACAGGCCTCATTCATATGTGGAAATAAATCGGAAACTAATCGGATACGTGCATTAGCGTGTGCCATGTAAGCAGACAGATCGGATATTCCCCAATAAATGTGAGTCGTACCTCGGTGACGTCAACTCAGGACACCACCAACTGAGATCACATGACTTATTAAGGTGCTTTTGTGCTGATTTTGCTGTCAGCATTTCATCTTTCAGCCTCAGGCTTCAGACCGTAGTTGGAAACCGCTGTTATGTCCGGTCCTGGTCGGGACACCGTTGCTATGGAACAGGCTAGAAGCCGTTTATTTCTTTGCTTGTGTTGCGGAGTGGGGGGCGGTTATGTGATGGGGACCGGGCGTGGTGTGTGTGTGTGTGTGTGTAAGGAGAGGAGAGGGGGTGTGAGCACGGAGCGGGGGACTGTCGGAGAACCGTAAATTAAAAATAAGGTGTCTCCCCCAAAAGTTTTGGAGTCTTTCTTAACCCACTCTGGAGGCTGAGCGTTCAGAACGGGAAAGAGAACCCCAAAGGAGAGTCCGCCTTTGGCCCTGGAGGAAATCTCCCGTGGGTTTCTTACCACGATCGGAAAAAGAGAAGTCATCGCGCAGCAAAGGTTCAACACTTGGATCAAACTGTTAGTACAGCACGTCTGCAAACCTTTCCTCATTCAAAACTCAGAGAGAGCCGAGCAGCTCTCCTTTTTCCTCTCACCTCAGGAGCGCCCAAGGCAACTAGCCTCCATGACAACCGCAGTCACAAAAGTCCAAAAGAGGTCCAAGGAAGGCAGAAATACTGCTACGTAGTCCTCAGAACGTCTACGTTTGATAGTTTCAGCATTGTATAGTGTAAATACGAAAATCAGATACGGGTCACTTTTAAAAGATGATGTAAGCGGGTCGTCAAAAAAATCGTATATAGTCAAATAATCGGATATGGGCATCAAGACCTGCAGTGTAAATGCAGCCTAAATGCAACTAAACAAGTTAAATAGAACTTTTAACCTTTTTAACATGGACTCCGGTTTCTTTCAAAGACATGCTTCTGTCAGGATGAGCGCGTGGACACAAACGCAGGACAACAGCAGGTCGTAGTCGAATGACAGATTTAATCTTGGGAGAAACTGAAACTCGTAATACTTGTAGTAAGCAAAGCATCCAGAACGATCCAGTGACAAGGACAGGGGAGACACTGGCTATATACAAAAACGGTGTGCTTAACAACAGGTGGCATCAGGGAGGGCAAGTGAAACAATGAGGAAGATGGGAGAACTTAAAGACAGCTGGAAGGTAAAACGGCACGAGAACAGGAAACAACAAAATAAAAGCACAACAAAACCCAGAAGAAGGAAAACAAAAGCCTTGCAAAGACAGCCCTGACCCCAGTCCCTCACAGCTTCATTGCATAATTGATTTTTCTAAATTGCCCCTGCATCAGACTCATGACCTGTTCGGGGTGTACCCCACCCTTGCCAAACAGCAGGTTGGATCCAGAAAACTCGTAACATGTAACAGATTCAACGGAAAATGTCTGTACGCTGAACAAAAATATAAAGGCAACACTTTCGTTTTTTTGCTCCCATTTATCATGAGATGAACTGAATTATTTTCTGCATACACAAAATAACCATTTGTGCCAAATATTGTTCACAAATCTGCCACAAATCCAATCCATTATTATTATTATTATTATTTGACTGAATAAGGACATTTTCCACCTAGATGGTAAATGGTAAAAGGCATATGGCAAGATGTTTAAGGCCAAAGTGCTTTACATGCACAAGTCCCACCATAATCACCTGGAGCAAGGAGAGGTTCAGTGTCTCGCCAAAGTACACTGGCATATGGAGGCCTTAAGGAGGGAACCAAACCTGTAACCTTCTGATTACGCACCAAAGTATAATAATCTGGTAAGAGGTAATCTGGCAGCTGTTATTTTTTTGTTTTTTTAATCAGCCACAATGAGAAAGGGGAAGTAAACGGTAAATGGCGTATACTTAGTGCTTCTCTACCTTCCTCGAAGGCCCAAAGCGCTTTACAGTCACAGTCCCATTCACCCATTCCCAAACTGCTGGCGGCTTGCCGAACACTGGAGCCAACTTTCCACCAGAGGCAAGGTGGAGTTCAGTGTCTTGTCCAAAGACACTTCGACATAAGGCGAGAATCGAACTTGCAATCTTCTAGAGACAGACCGCTCTACTGCTGCACCATGGCTGCAGTAGGGCCCCTTAATGTAATGCATCAGAAATGTCTTTTCTGGCGGTTATTTAAAAAAACAACAAAAAATACTGTTCACTCAGCTCAAATTGTATGTATGAAGCAGCAGTGCCGGACAGGTTTGCCTTAGGGCAAACAAAAAGGAGTCTTCCCTAAGGCCAATACTGCCCCCATTCTTTCTCAACACCATCTCTCCCTCTTTTACTGAAAGATACGAAAGAAACCTTGTCAGAATTTGTCTGTTTTCAATGTCTTATTCATCACATCCGAACACTATCGCTTCGCAGCTTTTTAATACCCAACAGTGCAGCCAAACCTTTTAATTTGGCAAAAAACCTTGATGGCTATTTACACAATTAAATGTATATAATATAATATTATTTATAAGAGAGGTAACAGACCTGCAGACGCAGTTCTGGAGCACCACACCCTGGAGCGGCCAACACTGAGGGGGAGCCAGGCTAGGTCAAGTGGATGCCATCTTTCAACCTGCCGAGTCATCCCTGTGTCTCCCTACGACAAAGCCACAAGCCACATCAACAGCTGCACTACTTCCTGCCATTTTACGCCCTTTAAGACTAAATTAGGGCTAAAACAGCATTGTTTTAACTACAACAACAAAAAATACAAACAAGCAAACTAAGTTGGAAGTTACAGGTGTTGTGATGTTTCTTACGTTGTTTACAAGTTCTAGAATTATTATGCAGAAAATAAAAGTCGTACTGACAGATTTATCTCGGACTCTTAATTTGCTTAATGTGCCTTATAGCTTGGTGGGCCTTATTTAAGGCCTAAGTTGTAAAAATAGACAATAAATTGACAGTGCGTCTTACAATCCAGTCCCCTCTTGTGCGGAAAATATAGTAGTTAAAAAATCTCGCCTTATTTGACATTAAACCCCCTAACCCCCAGAACAGCATGTCAGGTACCCGCTGACTGAATCAAGGACAGACGTTTGACTGCAGCGCTGATTAAAGCTTCCTTTGCTGCAAACAAATCTGTGCAGATGTGTCTCAGGAGTCAACACACAAACAGGGAGTCTCCATTTTCGATTTGGTCCAACATCTGTTCTGTTCCACTCAAGTTTCCTGCCGGCCGGCATGTTGTTATACACTTAATATTGTAATTTGATTAAACGCCCCTTTAAACATCTGAGTACAGCACGTCACACACACCTTGTAACCGGTGTTCCTTTGGCCAAACAGCAGCTGGGTCCCTGGAGATCTCCAACTGAGTCACGAGGGTAGATCTAGTTATTTCTCAGGGCAGCAGTCACGGGAGACAGCTTTAGAAGATGTGGTTGGAGCACCCAATCATTTGTCGTGTTTATTATCCATCCTCAGCTCCAGCTCACTCTTGTATTTCCTGATCAGGCAGAATAATTGTTTCCATAACCTTGGGCCTCCATGGCCTCTGACAACTCTTTCTCTTTGCCCTCCACCCCATGTAATCTTCTCATTGTGGACCTGTAAAAAAGAGGCTTTGAACCTGATAGGAAGCTGAAAGAACACCTCCTTATAAGCACAGCCACACACTTTGATGCAGTATTTCTCTTTACAACAAGCAGCAAGAAAAGCTATCTTAAATTGATTGGGAGATAATGAAGGAGGGCTGGAAGGGAGGGATCAATGTAGCTGGAAACAAAAGCTGCAAGGATTCTGATCAGGACAGAAATAATGGCACAGCAATGCGCAGTAACATAAATAATGTTCCAACAAACAAAACAGTCACAATTAGAAGACATCATTATTGTGCTCCATTTGAGAGGAGCAGAAAGTCTCAACATACTGAGAAGTCAAAAAAACAACAACCAAAGTATGGGAAAAGGAATCTGTCAATAAGAGACGTATTCATAAAGACAGAAAGTTTTGTGCACAACTTTGCAGAAAAATAGTAATTCAGCACTTTTGTTTTTTTATTTTTCTGGAAAATAAACCTCTTAGTTGCCATACTCCTCTGCTGTGGTTTCTTTCCAGCATCTGGGTCTGCTTCGTTATTCGAATCATGACATATCCCCGGTAACTCACTGTCAACAATACGTCACAGGGTCACAGGCATATACATCAAGTCCCGATACAGATTGTATTACATCAGATAGTGACTGTGCATTGCGGTTTATTTATTAAAATAGATAATAATAGAACTTTTTAGAATATTATTGTCTTGTTATTATATTATCTTGTTACCATAGCTCTGTTAAAACTTGAATAAAAAAGTTTATAATGAAACGACCTCCGGATGCATTTTGTCGCTGCCAGACGTCAACAGCTGATCGTGTAAACAATGCAGCGGATCGTTTCAGACCCAAAAGTGGTGGAAACAGTCCAAATAGTGGTAGCATACATGAAACTTCACTCCTTTAAAAAAGGTGCATGTCTGTCAGAATTGGTTGATATTAAGTGGGGAAAGAAACAAAAGGAGGTACGCTAACTCTGAGCTAAAGAAAGCGATCTGACAGCAAACTGTTGCTTCAGTATAAAAAATATCTAATTAAATAAATTGAAAAAAAAAATTCAGTAGGATCAGCAAACCCAACTTTCTTTCTTTTTTAAACTTTTCTTTCTTTATTTTTTCTTTCTAACTATTGCTATTCTTTCTTTCTAAAGGTCAGCTATCAGTTAGCCCAGTGGTTCCCAAACTGGGGGGCGCGCCCCGTATTGCAGGGGGGGGGGGCGCGGTGTAGTTTTTTTTTTCATACTTTATTGACAAACAACATAATACAATAACAATGTGAATGTCTCAGGGGGAATTAAAATGTGTACATATTGCAGAAAAATATAAGAAATAAAACAAAAAGTATATAAATATATACACATACATATACAACATATGACAAAAAGAATTATTACTTCAAAAATCTTTGGTGTTTAATAAATTTTAAATCTTTCAAAAATTAAATTAGTTCAAATTGCTTTTTGGTTTTGCAGATGTTTGATAATGGTACATTACTGATTGATTTCACTCAAAAACTGCTGGAATTTAGGTTTGGAGTTTGACCATTTGGCTTTACGGATATGGAATTTTACCAATAATAAAAACAATTGTGTAATGAAGATACAATCTTTGTCTACTTTGACATTAAGGTAACCCAGAATAATGTCTTTATCTAAAAATGTAACAGTTTGTGTAGTTATATTTCCAATATAGTTTCCCACTTCAATCCAAAACTTATTTGTATGTCTGCAGTCCACAAACAGATGATCAATAGTTTCCTCCTGAGTTCCACAGAATGAACAAAACAGGTCCATGTCCACAACAAATCTACTCAAAGTTTTGGTAGGATATATACAATGCAATATTTTGAAGGACACCTCTTTTATTTTATTATTTAGACAGTATTTATTGCTAATAGTCCAAGCATAAGTCCATTTTATGTCCACAAATTTGGATTCTGTTAGAGTTTACGAGGCTGGACCCAGAAGCAGGACAGAACAGAGATGGTTGGTGAAAAAGAGTTTTTAATCAGTCCCAGTGGTGGTGGCTTAGGTGGCTGGATCCTGGACGGCAGATGAGACCAAAGGTGTGGAGGATGCTGGAGGCAATGTCTGAAGGAAACAGATTAACAGAGGATTAAGATTCTTGGCATAGGCATGAGCATAAGCATAGAAATGGTTTTGACAAGGTCTAGAGTTTAGCATAGGTCAGTACTCTACCGCTGAGAGCAGACGGACTGACATCGGCTGGAAGGTGAGGAGTCCATAAATAGGCTGAAGGTTGACGAGGAGACTGGAAACAGGTGAGGCGATTATTCCCCGGTAGGAGTGGGAGGAGCTCATAATCCTAACAGGACCCCCCTCTCAAGGGACGCCACCCGGCGGACGAAAACGGTCAGGGTGTAGGCGGCGAAACTCCCGCACCAGAGCAGGGTCCACAATAAATGAACGAGGCACCCAGCAGCGCTCCTCCGGGCCATAGCCCTCCCAGTCCACCAAGAACTGGAGGCCACGACCCCGCCGACGCACATCCAGAAGGCGACGGACAGTGTAGACCGGATGGCCGTCCACCAGCCGGGCGGGAGGAGGGGGTCCGGACGGAGGGCACAGCGGACTGGAGACCACAGGTTTGAGGCGGGAGACGTGGAAGACCGGATGAACCTTCATGGAGCGTGGGAGACGTAGCTTGACGCTGGCAGGATTAATGACAGAGTCCACAATGAAGGGTCCGATGAAGCGAGGTGACAACTTCCGTGACTCTGTGTAAAGGGGAAGGTCCTTGGTGGACAGCCAAACCTCCTGTCCAGGAGCGTAAGGTGGAGCTGGAGAACGGCGCCTGTCAGCAGAGGTCTTAGCACGCTGTGTAGCACGTAGGAGCGACTGTCTAGTCGCCGACCAGACCCTGCGACAGCGTCTGATGTGATCTGCCACAGAGGGAACAGTTAAGTCAACCTCTTCAGAGGGAAACAAAGGGGGCTGGTAGCCCAAATAGGCCTCAAAAGGGGACCTTCCTGTGGCGGAAGAGACCAGACTATTATGGGCGTATTCTATCCAGCTCAGATGGTTAGACCATGAACTGGGGTTCTGGGAACAAACACATCGAAGGGCAGACTCCAAATCCTGGTTCGTGCGTTCGGTCTGGCCATTGGTTTGGGGATGGAAACCAGAGGACAAGCTGGCCGTGGCACCCAGTCCCTGGCAAAAGTTCTTCCAGACCTGGGAAGAAAACTGGGGGCTACGATCAGAAACAATGTCACAGGGAATGCCATGGAGCCGGAAAACATGGTCAGTGAGGCACCTGGCGGTCTCAGTAGCAGTGGGAAGTTTGGGCAGCGCCACGAAATGAGCAGCCTTGGAGAATCTGTCCACAATCGTCAAGATGACAGTGTTCCCTTGAGAGGCGGGGAGTCCGGTGACGAAATCCACTGCTATGTGTGACCATGGTCTTGAAGGGACAGGAAGTGGATTAAGAAGGCCAGCAGGAGCTTGATGGGAGGATTTGCTGGTGGCGCAAATGGTGCAAGCAGCCACATAGGCCTTAGTGTCTGAGATGATGGAAGGCCACCAGAAATGCCGCTGGACTTGGAGTAGAGTCCGACGGAACCCCGGATGGCAGGAGAACCGAGACGCATGGACCCAAGTCAACACTCGAGACCGGACCGATGCTGGGACATACTGGCGATTGGGTGGTCCACCTCCGGTGTCCGGATTAGTGGCCTGAGCTTGCTGGATGGTGGTCTCGATCTCCCAGGAGAGACTGGCAAGCACACAGGACGGAGGGAGGATGGGACTAGAGGAGGTCTCTGGTTCTTCAGGGGAATGCAGGCGGGAGAGCGCATCAGGCTTCACGTTGCGTGACCCAGGGCGAAAGGAGACAGTAAAATTAAACCGGCTAAAAAACAAAGCCAAACGGGCCTGACGATGGTTGAGTCTTCTGGCAGAAACTATGTATTCGAGGTTTTTGTGATCTGTCCAGACTATAAAGGGAAGTTCGTCACCCTCCAGCCAATGGCGCCATTCTTCCAAAGCCAATTTAATGGCCAGCAATTCCCTATTACCAACGTCGTAATTGCGCTCGGAGGGTGACAGTTTGCGGGAAAAGAATGCACACGGGTGAAGCTTCCCATCTGGAGTGCGTTGGGAGAGGACCGCCCCCACCCCGGTATCAGAGGCATCCACCTCCACCACAAACTGTCGAGATGGATCGGCTTGGGCCAACACGGGGGCGGTGGTGAACCGGGTCTTGAGAAGGTTGAAGGCATCCTCAGCTTCCTGGCTCCACAAAAAAGGAGTTTTGGGAGATGTAAGAGACGTTAGGGGGCGTGCAATGCTGCTGAAGTTGCGCATGAAGCGACGATAAAAATTAGAAAAACCAAGGAAACGCTGAAGGTCTTTACGGGAGGTTGGTCGGGGCCATTCCTTAATGGCAGCGACCTTCGTGGGATCCATGTTAACATGACCCTTTTCTATAACAAAACCTAGGAACGAGATCTTGGGGACATGGAATTCACATTTCTCCGCCTTGATGTACAGTTTGTTTTCGAGGAGTCTTTGGAGGACCAAATGCACATGCTGGACATGGGAATCGAGAGAGGGGGAATAGATAAGAATGTCGTCCAGGTAGACAAACACAAACCGATTAAGAAAGTCTCTGAGCACGTCATTTACGAGTGCCTGGAATACTGCTGGTGCATTGGTTAACCCAAAAGGCATCACCAGGTACTCGAAGTGGCCTAAAGGTGTGTTGAATGCTGTCTTCCATTCGTCTCCCTCTCTCACCCGCACAAGATGGTAAGCATTACGGAGATCTAATTTGGTAAAGACCGAAGCTCCCTGGAGATACTCAAAGGCTGAATTTAGTAACGGCAAGGGGTATTTGTTCTTTACCGTGATGTTATTGAGATGACGGTAGTCAATACAGGGCCGCAGAGACTTGTCCTTCTTCTCCACAAAGAAAAAGCCAGCCGCCAGGGGAGAAGAGGATGGTCGGATTATGCCCGCAGCGAGGGACTCCTTGATGTACCGTTCCATGGCCGTGAGTTCTGGTCTGGAGAGACTGTACAGTTTAGAAGAAGGTAAGGTGACACCTGGGAGCAGATCTATGGCAATGTCATACGGTCTGTGAGGAGGAAGGGTGGAAGCCTTTTGCTTACTGAACACCGCTGCAAGGTCGTGATACACCGGAGGGACGCCAGACAGGTCTGGGGAAACAGGTGGCAGATCAGTAGTCTGTAAATCAGGCAGGGCAGAGCGAAGACAGGTGGAGTGACAGTAGGGACTCCAACTTATAATGCAGTTTGTCTGCCAGTCAATGTGGGGATTATGCAAACTAAGCCATGGACGTCCCAAAATGATTTGGCAGGAAGTAGCCTGAAAAACATAAAACTGGAGAGACTCAAAGTGGTTACCAGAAAAACATAGGTTAACAGGAGTAGTCTGGTGCTGAATCAGAGTTAGAGTCTGTCCGTTAGCTGCACTGACCTTTAAGCAGGGGTCAAGGGGGAGGAGAGTTAGTCCAGCTTCAAGGGCTAGGTTCTTATTGATGAAGTTGCCCTCAGCACCAGAGTCGATGAGGGCGGATATGGATTGGGACCAGGAACCAAAAGAGAGAGTGACCAGGAATTCAGTTCTAGCTGGGGTTTGAGAGTCAGAGCCAGTGCCCTTCAGTGTCCCCATGATCACTGAAGGGCTCTCTCTTTTGGCTTGAGGGGGCAGACTGCCACTTGGTGATTTTTACTGCCACAGTAAAAACATTCTCCTCTTGTCCGATGCTCCTCTCTTTCCTTTGGTGTTAAACGCGTCCTACCAAGCTGCATCGGTTCCTCAGGGGTTAATGAGTGAGCAGGAATATCGGCAGAAGAAAAAACAGAAGGGGGCGTGACCGGACGTGTTGTGGGTCTCGGGAAGGCCAGCTGGGACTTGTAGTTTCGAGAGCCGCGGCACTCGCGGAGGCGGTTATCAATCCGAATGGAAAGTGTAATCAAAGACTCAAGGGAGTCCGGTTTATCATAATGCAATAGTTCATCTTTGATCGAATTTGTTAATCCGTTATAGAACACTTCCTGTAGGGCTCGCATGTCCCAACCTGCTTCCATGGCTAAGATGCGGAAGTCAACGGAGTACTCCGCCACAGAGCGTCTCTCCTGTCGGAGACTGAGCAGTTTCCTGGAGGAGTCGTGGTACTTTTCTGGAGTTTCAAACACTTGTTTGAAATGCCCCAAAAAGGCTTGAAAAGATAATGGAGCGGAGCTGCGATTAGCCAGGAAGGCTTCTGCCCACTCCAGAGCCCGACCTCGCAATAAACCAACGACAAAGGCGATCTTGGCTTCATCCGAGGAATACATGGCAGACTGTTGCGAGAAGACTAGAGTGCATTGCAGGAGAAAACCACGACAGTGATCGGTGGTTCCGGAAAATGGATCCGGGTTAGGAATACGTGCTTCATGTACGGGCGAGGGACTCACAGGAGGCGGCTGAGGAGGAGGAGCAGCAGCTGAAGCCGAAGGTAAGTGCGTCGCGTCAGCGATGGTCTGAAGCAGAGATTGGAGCTGTGCTAGTTGCTGCGAGATGGTCTGTTGATTGTTTGACAGAGCGTCGATCATCTGTCCTTGTCGGTCCAAGGTGGAGGCATGGGTAGACAGAGTCTGGTTAATGGGGTCTGAGCCTGCTGGGTCCATAATGGTCAGTCCGTTCTGTTAGAGTTTACGAGGCTGGACCCAGAAGCAGGACAGAACAGAGATGGTTGGTGAAAAAGAGTTTTTAATCAGTCCCAGTGGTGGTGGCTTAGGTGGCTGGATCCTGGACGGCAGATGAGACCAAAGGTGTGGAGGATGCTGGAGGCAATGTCTGAAGGAAACAGATTAACAGAGGATTAGGATTCTTGGCATAGGCATGAGCATAAGCATAGAAATGGTTTTGACAAGGTCTAGAGTTTAGCATAGGTCAGTACTCTACCGCTGAGAGCAGACGGACTGACATTGGCTGGAAGGTGAGGAGTCCATAAATAGGCTGAAGGTTGACGAGGAGACTGGAAACAGGTGAGGCGATTATTCCCCGGTAGGAGTGGGAGGAGCTCATAATCCTAACAGATTCCCAATAAAACCTCCCAGCAGGTAAGGTTGTGGTGTAAAAGATTTCTTATTTGTTTATTGGAAACTGAATTAACACAAATATCCACATTGTCCAAAAGAAATGTCTGGGTTTTTAATTGACTTATGTTATAAATCCCTTTAAACAGTTGAAGTAGACTGGTTGGAACGGCATCTAACACTGTTGCATATTCTCTGGGTGGAACAGGAAAACCAAATTTTAAAAGAAATTCTTCAGACGTCAGAAGACGTCCATGAGAATTGAAAAGTTGTCTGATTAAAATAATATCATTATCATACCATCTAGGAAAAAAGTGATTTATTCTTGTATTGTACATTACTGTTATTCCAAATAAAAAAAGTTGTTGGAGAAAATTATGTTTATAAAGGAGTTTCCAGGCCAGAAGGGCTTGTTTGTAAAAGTTTGAAATTTTTATTTTATAATTACATTTTAGCAAGAATTTAAGGCCTCCCATTGTGTCAAATATATATTTGGGAAATGCATTCCAGATATTGTCTTCACCTTTCAATGAATTACTTTATTTTAAAAGTGTTGTTTAAAGTTTCAAAGGTTAATACATCCATGCCCCCATGTTTTCTGGTGTTACACAAAACATTTTTCCTTAAGTAATGACATTTTTTCCTCCAAAATCAAATAATATTTTGCTTAATAGGTTACAGATGTGTTTTGGCATTTCTAAAGACAGAGACACACAGACAGATCTAGAGATTCCTTCAGCTTTAGATAACAGAATTCTACCGTTCAGAGAAAGATCTCTCATTAACCACATGTTATAAGGCGGTGGAGTTTAGAAACAAAGGATTGTATGTTTATGTCAGTGTTGGGGGTCTCGAAAATATTCTAATCTTCAGAAAGGGGGGCCCTGCAAAAAAAGTTTGGGAACCACTGAGTTAGCCTAACTTTAAGTTGTCTTTCTAGATTTTGTTATTTTCCACTCCATCCCTTTCTGTGTCACGGTGCTGCCAGAGCCTGTCCTGGTTACTGTTGAGCCAAGGCCAGGTACACCCGGACAGGTCCAAAGGCTGCGGCAAGCGCGCCCTCCCTTCCTGTACCAGAAATAAACTGACAGACGAAATGAACCCCACCACACACACTCACACACACACTACCCGCCCCCGTTGGCCGGCGGAAGCAGCAGCGAAGCGGGGATTCCTTCGCCGTCTGCTTGGGTTTTTGTTTTTGTTGTGTTGTTTAACACAACAAAATTCTCTTACCATCTCTTTTTCAACGAACATTACCTTTTTTTTATACCTACTTTTTTTTTTTAAATTCAAAAGAGCTTTGGTATTAAGATATTTTCCCTGCCAGTGAACCAATAACAATTTAACCCTTGTGCTATCCTATGACCCCACCCTTCCATTGACGTGTTCTTCCTACCATGACAAAGGGGGATAAAGGTGGAAAGATTTCATGTAATCCATGGACACCAGTGAAGATCACAAATCATTGAAGAAAAAAGGTTCAGAGCACTGTCTAGTGGGTCTAGATGACCCAACTCCCAACGTTAAAGTGCCTAGGATAGAACAAGCGTTAAAAGTTTAATTCTATTTAAGGTAAATATATGAGGCTCAAAGCTCATGCTCAGTTAATAAATGGATGTTTTGGGACTCGATGTATCTGCCTGTGATACATGATGACATATAGTCCATTTGTTCTTTATACTAACTATCCTTCCCAGGAATAAATGCACAAAGGGGCAAAAAGTTTTTCCAGACTATTTTATGACTTTCTTTGAATAGTGCACAAGAAATTGTCAAAAAAAAAAAGCTTGTTTGAATACTTTATAATTTCGCCCTGGTTGTCAATGACAGAGGTCAAAGGTTTCCTTTACATCTTCAGCAGGTCTGCACACACTATTGCTGCTTTTCTGGTACATATTTCTGTACATATCTTCTCAAGAGTTGTGATGTTTTGAGGCTGTTGCTGGGAAACAGACCTTCAACCTCCACAGATTCTCTATTGGCCTGAGGTCCAGAGACTATAGACCACTCTAGAACTTTGGAATGCTTGGCAATTTGCTAGTTTAACCCTTGTGCTATCCTAGACACTTTAACATTGGGAGTAGGGTCATCCAGACCCACTAGACAGTGCGCTGAACTTTTTTCTTCAATGATTTGTGATCTTCACTGGTGTCCATGGATTACGTGAAATCTTTCCACCTTTGTCCACCTTTGTCATGGTAGGGGGAACACGTCAATGGAAGGTTGGGGTCATAGGATAGCACAAGGGTTAAACAGGAGGACATTTTGAGATCTGAAGAAATTGAACTCAATCACAACATCATGTGTTACCATAGTAACCTTTGTTACTGTGGTCCCAGCTCTGTTCAGGTCTTTGTCCAGTTCCCATATGTAATCCTGCCCTGTTTCCTCACCATTCTCAAGATATTTTGTACCCCGCCAAGCGTGATCTGTCATAGAGCTCCAAGAGTTATCTTGTAGTTCACCCTTTTGGAAGAATTGCTCCAACAGTTTTTCTTTTCTCACCAAGCTGCTTCTTTTTTTATAGATGGTTCATACCAGTTTATCTCAGGTGTTCAATCTTGCCTCTGGTGTCCTTAGACAGCTCTTTGGTCTTGTTTATGGTGTAGAGGTTGCAGTCTGACCTTTTTAGGGTGTGGACAGGTGTCTTTTATACAGATATCCTGTTCAAACAGGTGACATGAATACAGATAAAGAGTGAAGCACAGAAGAGTTTCTGATAGCTCTGTGAGGGTCAGAATTCTTGTATGTTTATAGGAGATAGAGACAAATTTATGTATTGGCACATTGTGCAACATCATACAAATAATTTCTTTAAGAAATATATGATTTGGTTCTGTTTTCAAACGTGAAACTTTTTCTGCCCCTTTCAGTGGAAAGGCCCTGGATCAAGTCCCGACTGGGACCATTCTGCATAAAGTTTGCATGTTCTCTGTGTGGATGTGTGGGTTTCCTCCCAGCCCTCCGGCTTCCTCCCACAGTCCAAAAACTTGATGTAACCCTTGTGCTATCTTAGACACTTTAACATTGGGAGTTGGGTCATCTAGACCCACTAGACAGTGCTCTGAACCTTTTTTCTTCAAAATTTGTGATCTTCACTGGTGTCCATAGATTACATGAAATCTTTCCACCTTTATCCACCTTTGTCATGGTAGGGAGAACACGTCAATGTAAGAGTGGGGTCATAGGATAGCACAAGGGTTAAAGGTTGATTGATTACTTTAAATTGTTTGTAGGTGTGGCTGTATGTGTATGGCTGTGTGATTGGGCCTGCAACAGACTGGCGACTTGTCCAGGGTGTACCTCGCCTTCGCCCAGCAGTAGCCAAGTGACCCTAAAAAGGATAAATGCCACCTGTGCAACAAATCTAGTGATGACATTTTCTTCCTCCTGAACATTCCAGAGTGAGCTCTATCAGAACAAATGGAAGAGTTTGGGAACAACAGCAACTCAGTCACCAAGTGGTAGACCATGTAAAGAGGGGTCAGCAGATGCTGAAGCACAAGGTCCAAAGAGGTCACCGACTTTCTGTACAGTCAATTGCTACAGAGCTCCACACCTCATGTGACCTTCAGATCAGCCAAAGAACATCATGCAGAGAGTTTCATGGAATGGTTTCCATGGCCGAGCAGCTGCATCCAAGCCACACATCACAAAGAGCAATGCAAAGCGTTGATGCAGTGGTGTAAAGCATGCCGCCACTGGACTCTAGAGCAGTGGAGACGCCCCTTTCTGGAGTGATGAATCACTTTTCCATCTGGCAATCTGGGTTTGGAGATTGCTTGGAGAACGGTACGTTTTGGACCACATTGTTCAGTGTGAATTTTGGTGGAGGAGGAATTATGGTGTGGGCCTGTTTTTCAGGACTTGGGTTTGGTCCCTTGGTTCCAGTGAAAGGAATTCTGAATGCTTCAGGATACCAAAACATTTTGGACAATTCCATGATCCCAACCTTAAGGGATCAGTTTGGAGCGGCCCCTTCCTCTTCCACCATGACTGTGCACCAGTGACCGAAGCAAGGTCCATGAAGACATAGAGGACAGAGTCCTGACCTGAGCCCCATTGAACCCCTTTTGGGATGAATTAGAGCAGAGACTGAGAGCCAGGCCTTCCTTCTCCACCAACATCAGTGTGTGACCTCACCAAGGACCTCACCAAGGTCGCCGAAAAGGTGGATTGTCTTTAACATCGTATTTAACTCTATGGGTTAGGAATGGGGTACTTCGGTTCATGTGTGAGTCAAGGCAGGTGAGCCAAAACGAGAGCAAACATTTGGTAATATAGTCTATACGTTGTTTTTTGTCTGGAATTATTCTTGATAGTAGTCCATCACTAAACCAATGTTGTTCATTCAAAGCATGTTTTATTTGATTGTTTTTAGGGTGTTTTTCTGGTCCAGTCACTGAGGCATTCAGAATGTTTTGCCTCTTTGCTGGTATGAACAGCTGTCTAAATAGATGAAGTGGAGCAGAACTACTTTGTGAAGTTACACAATGATGATAATAATAATAATAATACAATCATTGGTTAGTCCTCCTCAAAAATATTTTTTGAGCAGGAATAAGCAACACTGCATTAATATATGTTTAAATATATACTTGACTCAAAATAACAGATGTTTGAATCAACCTTTGAGTTCCAAAGGGGTCTTTAAATTGCAGACAAAAATGTATTGTATGTTGCAAAATAAAAATAAATAAATAATAACTTGTGCATCAGTTTCCTTTGTTTCAGTGACTTTTGTGTCGGTTTCACTTTTCCTTCATATTTCCTTCAGAGAAACCTACACAAGAGGCTTCCAGCAGGAGTCTGGGCATATATTGTTTGGCATTTCAAGGCTTCTCCGCTCCTCCTGTCCTCTGATGATTCCTGAAGTAATCTGCAATGCTCTGACGGGTCATCGTAACCCTGCCAGTCTCCACTGAATAAAAAGCAGGATGCAGCTTTCTCCTTCATCTCCAGCAGCAGCCCCATGCTGCTCATTGAGGATGTCCTGTGAACAGAGTGACATTTGACACCAAAGGTTTCTCCATACGACAGTGGCGTCAGAGAACACGCCTGTGTGGGGCAGTAATGGCATACCAACACATTTAATTTGGAATAATACAAAACAGGTAGAGATACAACAAGTCAGATCCTCATATATTGAAGCATTTTCCAAAACGACTTTCCAGACACATTTATTGGGCTGATAACATTACTCAAACACAGTGTATGACCATTGTAAACAAGAAAACAGAAAAAAGGCATCAGCTCAGACTGAGAACTGCTCCAGAATTCAAAGTGCATCAAGCTGCTTCAAATTCTTCACTTAGCATTTTTTTAAAATCCTCTTTATATGTCTTTTTTAATATTAATTTATTACTTCTTCTTTACATATGTATTTTTCTGCAATATTGATATTAATATGTACAAAGGAGGCCAATACGTCGCTTGTTCATTAGGTGTGACATGACTCCAGTTTTGGAGAATGACACGGTAAGGCTGAGTTCAGTTTTGTGGTTTACGGTTTTAGGTGCCCTGTTTGTGACTGTAATGAAGCCAGAACGTTTGTGCTCGGCTGTCAGGAATGGGGGCAGTGACTTCATCCTGGGTTTTTTTTTCCCAATGACGTTAACATCTTTTATATACAGAGACATTAAAGCTCCAAAGTTGTCCTTTTGGGTGGAAAACTATCACATAAATGACACATTGCCATTTTTCTTCGTTTGTTTATATTTGTTCATGTTTTTCTTTTTTTTTCATTTATTTGTTTTCACCCATAAAAGTATTGGTATCAAAATGTATGGATGCAGTCATACAGTCAGGGAAGGGGCCTGTTAACATGTGGTAGACCCAGGGTTCGGTCTGCTTCTCCTTGATTAAAGAGTATCTCTGCTTGTTTCATTCAAACAGTGTCCATTGTTGATCTTCTTTGTACAATGCCATGAAAGAGTCTTGGATGAGATGCAGCCTCGGGAACGGTTTCACATTTTTCTGTCATTTGTCCAACGTGTGTCTTCTCCTTGCTCATCCGTAGAAACCTATTTTAGCAGCCACTCGTTTACTGGAAAAGAGCAGACGGACAGGAGTGAGAATAATGGCTTCTAAATACATATATACTTGGTTTGCATGCAGCACTTTTTTGTGCGTTTAGCTGGGCCTCACCAACATTACTCAGTCTGCTCTGCTGCACCACATTTCATCTTCAGTTGTAAAGTGTGGTTTCAAAGGGATGGTGTCTAAATAAATGGATGGACTGTGGATGGGTGGGCGGAGAACGGTGGAGTACTGTTCCCATCGTTTTTCAAGAGGCAGTCTTAACAGAAAAAATGCACCCGATGTGAAGTGGTGTCAGGGGCTGGAGTAAACACTCTAATTTGATGAAAAGGAATACAGCGCGTTTACTGAGAGCGAGGGAGATATGGGAGAGGCCTGTCGTAATCAGATTCACTTTCATCAGGGGCTGAACATAAAAAAGAATTAAAAAACATACACACAAGGATTGTTGGCTTTAAAAAGGTAACATTTAAAAAGTGCATTTCAATGAATCGTTAAACTGTTGAGCTGCTCCAAATGCTTCTCATCCTGCAGTGAGGCGTTAATTTCCTTTATTGCAATATTTTTTTGTATTTTTTTTTTTGTATATTGCCTTATCTGGAAAGGCTTTATTTTACAGTACTTACAGTGTAATCAAGTGGTATTTACATGGTACTTATTGTATAACTACTGGGTACTTACAGGGTATTTACATTGTACTTTTTATGGAACTTACTGGGTACTTACATGGTACTGGCTGTGTATTTATGCGGTACTATTTGATTCATACTTATGTGGTACATACTGGGTATTTATAATATACTTACTAGGTATTTACATGTTGTACAAAGGTGTCTTTACTACATGTAAGGACAAGGTAAGTATAAATAAAGTACCTTGAATTTAAGTCTGCACTCCTATGTTTCATGGTATTTACCATTAATTTACCACATAAACTATCCCTTAAGTACAATGAAACTGAACTGTAAAGGAGTCAATCCTATTTCCACTCTATTACATGGTACTTTCAGTAGTAAATGCTGGGTATGTTCACGTATTACCTTCCCGTACGGTATATATACACACTTGGCCTTCTGACCTTACCAAAGGAGACAATGCTAGCTTGTTGGTAAAGGTAAAGTAACTGCATTGTAAAAACATATTTTGGCCTGATTACTTCTTGTAACATGAGGCAAATTCATTTCTGGCCACAGTGAGGATAACTGATTGATTTCAAGCATTACAGTCATAGCAATAAAGAATTCACAGAGATTTACTCATTACAGAAATGATTAAATAACTAAAATATACTTTGTATTTAATCAAATTATGTATGCTTTGTATGTTCATTTGAGCTTGTATTGTGATTTTTCTTGCAGTTACAAACCCTAAAGAAGTCCTCCACCGTTACTAAATTCTGCTGACAAACAAAAAGCACGGCCCCACATTCGCCAATAGATTTGACTGCAATTATTGCAGACATGACTTTGGCTGGAGAATGTGAGGATCTGAGGCCATTTCCTGTTTTCACGGTGGTTGACAAACTCATGAGTTATGCAAAGGAGTGTGAATTATTCCTGAAACAACACAAAACTCTGGAAGAAAATATAAATACTATGAAACAATCTGTTCTTTGGAATGCTCTTTTTTACTGTTTTGTTGAGAACTTAAACAAATTTAATTGTGATGACAATTTGTATGGAGAAGTGAATATAGATTGTTGTTTTCTCTGCTGTCCTGTTTTGTCTTTAAATTTGCCTCATGTTACAAGAAGTAATCAGGTCAGAATATGTTTTTACAATGCAGTTACTTTACCCTTACCAACAAGTTAGCATTGTCTCCTTTGGTAAGGTCAGAAGACCAAGTGTGTATATACACTGTACTGGAAGGTAATACGAGAACATATCCAGCATTTACCACTGAAAGTACCATGTCATAGAGTGGAAACAGGACTAACTTTCTTTTACAGTCCAGTTTCATTGTACTTAAGGGGTGGTTTATGTGGTAAATTCATGGTAAATACCATGAAACATATGAGTGCAGACCTAGGTCAAGGTACTTTATTTATACTTACCCTGTTCTTACATGTGGTAAGTACCACAAAAGACACCTTTGCACAACATGTAAATACCCAGTAAGTATATTATAAATACCCAGTATGTACCACATAAGTATGAATCAAATAGTAACACATAAATACACAACAGGTGCCATGTAAGTACCCAGTAAGTTCCATAAAAAGTAACATGTAAACACCCTGTAAGTACCCAGTAAATTCCATAAAAAGTACCATGTAAATACCCTGTAAGTACCCAGTAGTTACACAATAAGTACCATTTAAATACTGTACTTTAAAAGAAAGCGTTACCCATTATCTTAAAAGTTCTGAAACAGCCACAATGACATTAGTTAGTTAAAAACCTTGGCTTGAGGGGATGTTTTTGTTTATGTTCTAACAGTAACTCTTTTTCTTCTAAACCAAAAATTCTAGGGAACACAGATCTTAACATACTGACTGATTATGGTTTGTTAATTTGAGGCGTTTTTATCTGCATTCTAAAGCGTTTTTCATAGAGATTGCTTCTGACATCCAGTTGAATGATAATAAATTAACTCCAGTTCTCATAAATTATTCATCACATGCAATCTGCAGGTTATCCTGACTGAGCTTCAAAGGCTCATCATTTTTACTGTGCTGCCATCTCTGTGATGTGAATCTGTATCTGTGCTTTATGGATTTTGATTTCTAATAATTGACTCTACTTGTTGACTTAGCTTCTTTTTATCCGCCATTCTTCTTGATCTCTTTGGAACCGTTTGCTTTTATTGTCCAGTTTGACTCTTAAAAGTTAGGAGCATGTAAAAACAAAAATGAGATGCTGAATAAATATAACATGAATATAGCAGGATTCTTGTCAATTCTGGATCCATTCCCTTGAAAAATGTAGTAAAAACCTTCAGACACTCAATTGAGTTTATTATTTGAACACAAATAGTCTGTTTTCATGCTCACTAAATATTCTAATAATCTATCTTTTCTAGTTTTTGTATTTAAAGATAGGATAGTCAAATGTCCCATATCTAACAAGAACAATTATCTGACAATAGAATACCAGATTAACAAGTGGAGATTTCTACTTGAAAAAAGGATACCTTTTTATGTGTTCATTGACAAAAGCAGTAACTATTTGCTTTTTTTCTTTTTTCAAACAGATTGCTTTCCATTTAACTAAAGCTAATGCAATGACCATCCAGATTGCTGTACAGGTCTAAAAGTGGTCTCATTGCATATGTACATAATTATCTAAAACAAATAAGATGATTGTCTGTAATGTAGATAGGGATTTTCTGCTAATCCAATTTCCCTGGACAATATAGATAGAGGGGCCAAAAACAGTTGTCAGCCAAAAAAAGTCCAATTTCTCCTGCTTAAAAAGACGAGAGAGGCCCATGATTGTCCTCATAGGGGAGGTGAGAGAACCCAGAGTGGCTGGCCACGTCAGATTACAACAAAGACCGGTTTAAACTTCACAGCGATCAGCCATCGCATCAATCGTATCCAGAAGCCCGCAGCCTAGTTCATACAAATGAAGGCCGATTTTGCTTGCGACTGTTTGCGATAACTGCGACGAACCTCTGAGTGCCGTTTATACTTTTCAAGCGAGGCGATTGTCTCTAGTGTTTATTTTTGACACTAAGGACATCTAGATCAGACGCTTGCTGCGTCTGCGAACGTGCAGCCACATAAAAGGAAGAGGGGGAAGGGGTGTGTTCGCCTACTAAACAGAAGCAGGAAATAGAGAGACTAAAAAAAGTTTTAAAAAGAAGTAAAAATAAAGATAAGAAACGGGGGGCATTGCATTTGCTAGTGCTACAAGATATGACATACACTACAGACCCAGAGTTTGGACACACCTTCTCATTCAAAGACTTTTCTTTATTTTCATGACTATGAAAATTGTAGATTCACACTGAAGGCATCAAAACTATGAATTAACACATGTGGAATTCTATACATAACAGAAAAGTGTGAAACAACTGAAAATATTTCATATTTCCTCATAGGAGGCACCTTTTACTTTGATTACTGCTTTGCACACTCTTGGCATTCTCTTGATGAGCTTCCAGAGGTAGTCACCTGAAATGTTTTTCACTTCACAGGTGTGCCCAGTCAGGTTTAATAAGCGTGAGTTAAGTGAGTTATTCTTGCCTTATAAATGGGGTTGGGACCATCAGTTGTGTTGTGCAGAAGAAGGTGGATACACAGCTGATAGCCCTACTGAATAGATTGTTAGAATTTGTATAATGGCAAGAAAAAAGCCGCTAAGTACAGAAAAACGAGTGGCCGTCATTACTTGAAGAAATGAAGGTCAGTTAGTCCCCAAAATTGGTAAAACTTTGAAAGTGTCCCCAACTGTAGTCACAAAAACCATCAAGCGCTACAAAGAAACTGGCTCACATGCGGACCCCCCAGGAAAGGAAGACCAAGAGTCACCTCTGCTGCGGAGGATAAGTTCATCTGAGTCAGCAGCCTCAGAAATGGCAGGTTGCAGTAACAGATTTAATAAAAATAACCTCAAGAAGGAAACTTCTCTCCAAAATATATAAAATAATCATATTCTCAGATGAATCTTTATCACTTCCCAAAACAAAGTGGGAAAATGATCTTTCTATTTCTGGTAACACTGAGTTCTGGCTTCAAATATGTAAAAACATCTATATTATGACAAAAAACACTAACTTACAACTAATACAATACAAAACCCTCCATAGAATTCACTACACAAGAGAGAAAATTTCAAGAATGAGATATGATTCAGAGATTTGCTCATTTTGCACTCAAAATACCCCGGACACATATATTCTTGCAACTTGGGACTGCACACCAGTTAAAGAATTTTGGGAAGAAATCACCCAAACCTTATCTACCTTGTTGGCCTGTCCCATCCCTTTATCACCCTCATTGTGTCTTCTAGGAGACCTATCAGAATGAACACATTTGAATATTGACCCATCTAAGATTAAATTCCTTCTTGTGGCAATAACAATAGCTAAGAAAACAATTTTCATGAGCTGGAAATCAAAGAACACCATAAACCTATCTTTATGGAAATATTTATTTCTTGAATATATTTCTTTAGCCAGTTTATTACCTTCTCTCCCCGACACGACCAAACCACTATCAGTATGGTCGGCCTTCATGGAGTTCCTAGAAGAACATTAAGTACCATCTGAGAATCAAGTATGTGACTGTTGTGTGTCCTTACCCTTTTCACCTTTTTCTCTCTATAAGGTCCTATTCACTTCATTTGCAGGCGTCTGGCTGATGGTTATGTGTAATTACTCTCAACTTCATTTTTTGTTTATTTGTTTTATCTATTTATTTTTGAAACCATGACAAGATCATTATTTACAGAGTGGGTTTCAGGAGGGAGGCCGCTATCGTTTTTTCGTTTTTCCAGTATCAAGAATACAACGAATGCATAATTATATATATGTCTTAAGCCTTTCCTGTCTATCCATATGATTCTTTAATAATATACCCCTAAGTATGTGTAGTTAACACAATGTGTAACAGTTAGTTCAAGCTTGGGGATGGAATTCTCTCTCATTGTCCTTAGATCACACACACACACACACACACACACACACACACACACACACGCACGCACACACTTTATGTGGTAGTTGTTTGTGTTTGTCAGATCTTTTTTTTTTCAAGTGTTTGTTGTTTTGTCTTGTTTTGTTTTGTTGTTGTGTTGTCTCACTTAAATAAAAATTATTAAAAATATAAAAAAAAAAAAAAGGAATGGCAGGTTAACAGCAGCTCAGATCAGAGAGCAGGTCAATGGCACACAGAGTTCTAGCAGCAGACACATCTCTACAACAACTGTTCAAAGGAGACTGTGGGAATCAGGCCTTCATGCTAGAATATCTGCTAGGAAACCACTGCTAAAGAAAGGCAACAAGCAGAATAGACTTGTTTGGACTAAAGAACACAAAGAATGGACATTATACCAGAGGAAATCTGTGCTTTGGTCTGATGAGTCCAGATTGGAGATTTATGGTTCCAACCACTGTGTCTTTGTGCGACACAGAAAAGGTGAACGGATGGACTCTACATGCCTGGTTCCTATTGTGAAGCATGGAGGAGGAGGTGTGATGGTGTGGGGTGCTTTGCTGGTGACACTGTTGGGAATTTATTCCAAATTGGAGGCAGACTGAACCAGCATGGCTACTACAGCATCTTGCAGCAGCATGCTATTCCATCTGGTTTGCGTTTAGTTGGACCATCATTTATTTTTCAACAGGACCCCCAACACACCTCCAGGCTGAGTAAGGGCTATTTGACCAAGAAGGAGAGTGATGGGGGGCTGCGCCAGACGACATGGCCTCCGCAGTCACCGGACCTGAACCCAATCCAGATGCTTTGGGGTGAGCTGGACCACAGAGTGAAGGCAAAAGGGCCAACAAGTGCAAAGCATTCTGGGAACTCCTTTAAGACTGTTGGAAGACCATTCCGGATCCCTCCTTCATGTGGACACCCCTGAGGTTTGTTCGTTTTTTCCGGAATCCGTTTTTTTGGGAGTTTTTCCTTACCGCGAAGGGGGGTCTAAGGGCAGGGATGCCAGTATAACTTAGTCAGTTTGTTAGTTCATTTTAGTATTTTCCTATTGAACTCTTTGTATTTATGATCCTTTGGAGTTTTTGTTTCACTTTTTCAATTACCGATATGAAGCCCATTGAGACGACTGTTGTTGTGAATTTGGGCTATACAAATAAAATTGAATTGAATTGAATTTCAGGTGACTACCTCCTGAAGCTCATCAAGAGAATGCCAAGACTGTGCAAAGCAGTTATCAAAGAAAAAGGTGGCTACTATGAAGAACCTACAATATGACATATTTTCAGTGGTTTCACACTTTTCTGTTATGTAAATAATTCCACATGTGTTAGTTCATAGTTTTGATGCATTCAGTGTGAATCTACAATATTCATAGTCATGAAAATAAAGAAAACTCTTTGAATGAGAAGGTGTGTCCAAACTTTTGGTCTGTACTGTATATCTTTCCAGTAATTTGTGCTATTTTCCATGTATTTCCAGCATTTTTGGCGATTCTGATTGGACCATTGCGACCCAAGGCATCACAAATCACTTTGATGTATAACTGGCCCCTAGGCTCTGGCAGTTAGTTCTGTGACCCCGAAAGGGATACAGTGAGAGAAGAAAATGGATGGATGGAAAAACACCATGTCTATCCCATTATGGTCATGGTTGGCTGGATAAAGTGGTTCCATGATTTGATAAAGGTGGAGGGCACTTTATATTGATTCAAGAAACACAGGAAATCATTTAAAAAAAACTCTGCACGACAGAATTAAAAAAATAATTTATTTTGAAGCCATTGATAGTTTGTAAATGATTTGACTCGACAGAATATTGACCAGCTTTATTTTGTAACACCATTATCGTGCAGATCCAGCTTGACAACTGGTGGTTAGATGTTTTATTAAATATCATCTATTTAATTCTTTTCAGAGATAAAGTTTCAAGGCCTAACAGAATTAAGGCAGGAAAAACATCAAATTAGGTAAAAACAAAACTAAAACGTTTCTACTTGTTAAAACTCAGTTTATTAAAAAATGCTAAGACTGTTCCAATCCATATCATTCCAAATCATTCTAATGTTGTTTATGAAAAGTGACCTGTTGTCTACACTGAATAATGATTAATCCCTCAAAATGAGCAAGTAATTATGAAAATGCAAAGAAAAACAACACCCATGAAGGAGTGAACTGCTAGAAAACTTCAGCAGAACCCCTCACAGCACAGCAAAGCGTTTGCAACGAAAGTTCTAATGAAATGATTTGCCCATTATATTATATTATATTATATTATATTATATTATATTATATTATATTATATTATATTATATTATATTATATTATATTATATTATATTATATTATTGTTATTACATATACATTTCATAAATCAAACTCCGCATTGAAATTTTAGGTTACCTATCAGACTCAGTCATAGGGATCATCTCGTCTCTGTAGTGGTGTAATAATCCAATACTTTGTTTTAGACTCGACAAAATTCACTTAGACGTAATGTAATCCTGTCCTTCCTTTGGCCTTTAGGCCTTCCAATAACTGAAAGCATGAAGTCCTGTGGGGTTTCAGCAGCATCCCCTGGAAATAGTTCAGATGTGTTTTTCTTTCAGGAGAATTAGATCTAGCCATCTTAGTTTCAAAAAAGGACTAGAAACAGACCAGAGTGAGCAACAGATAAGATGGAAAACGGAAACGGTTTGAGTCCACCGCAGGCGAGCTGACCCTGCGACTGCAAGGTGTCGGCGTTGCTCCTCACCGTTAACAGGAGGAGTTTCAGCATCCTGTGCAGGCAGACTGTAAGCGTGGAGAAGAAGCTAGGCTACCCTCAGGTTGCAGGGAATTGTGACAGAGTGTCAGTTTTTTCAGCCCTCGGTTGTCAGCTCTGTCACTGACACTTGCTGCACGCTTATTTCTTGTTTCACAGATCAACGTTGTACATTTCCCGAGCGAACCCAGCCCAGATGACGCCTTTTAGGTATTGTTGTAGATGTACTGTTTTGATAGATGTTCTTACCCACTGAATTTACACAGCAAGTCAAGAGCAGGAGGGAAATGTTTCCATCACGATGATGACGCTGAAAAGTACACCACCAGATTACACTAAAAACCATATCTGTCAGTTGTTGTCAACAAAGTTAAAGGCTGGTGAGCCATGAAAGAAAACACCTACAGCTGGCATCTTCCCCACTTTGGCTTAGTCTGTTTTACTGAAGGACCTTGAAGGCCTGAATTATGGATCAGACTGCCCAGGTTTCAGGCTTCTAAGGTACATCACAGGTCAGAGTTTGGAAGATGGCTTCCCTAAGATTCCAGGTGACAGCTCTAAGCAATGATGGTTTTATGCTATATATAGTACTGGATATGTTGCAGACACCCAACATGTACAAATGTTGTCATTGTCAACTGTCAACGTTTTGCTTGTATGTTCTGGATTGGGAAGTTGCATGTCGTGATTCCTAATAATATTCAAAATTCAGATTACTATAGGACCAAACTCTTTCCTGTCCTGGTTGAAGCCCATTTTAGGTAATACTGACCCCAAAGGAGAGGCTGAAGCTGTATTTTTCCATGTGTTTAGGTGGATTTTAGTTTTAGTTTTTCCTTTATGTGAAAGTAACTAAACCAAGTAGAGAAGTAAAGGGGTTTCAGAGATCTGATAAATGTTCTTTCAATTTTATCCTAGTTTAAAGAGGATCAAAAGTTAATCTACATTTTTTTTGCTGATGTTAAAACTTGCACTATTTCAGAGAGACTAAGGTTCTTAAGCCTGAGGTCTGCGCAGTTTCTGGACACAGTGTGTGCATTTTTGTATAGGGAATTGATAAATATCCCTTTAAATCATTGACACATTGTATCATTAATAGCAATCATGTCAATGATTGCTAATGATTCAATGTCAATTTTTACAACTATCATGATTTTAAACCTCATTGAGAAAAATAATTGACACAGATTTAGAAATGAAAACTTTCTGCATTTCTGTCTGTGATATGCTTTAATGCTTATGCTCTGGATGCTTAAAGTCTTTTCTGGTCTGTTTCTTCTGAACTATTTCCCATCACCAGGGGCAGCAACCAGGTTAACTCCTTATTCAAACAGCCTCTTTTATTTAATCTAAAGTTTTGTTGTAGTTTTTATCTTGTTGTATTCTGTACACAGTGTCCTCAGGTTTCCTGAAAGGCAATTTTAAATAACACAAGATTTTATCTCATACATCGCATTATTAATTCAGGGATGAACATCCGCCTTATCAATAGGAACACACCGTCAGGTTGTGATAACCTGCAGGACATTCTAGATCTGGCGCGGTTTGCGTCCCGTTGACCTGAGCTGCAGTGACATCAGAGGCACCACAATTGTTCTTTCCAATAGCTGCTTGAGTAAAAAGTTTCTGTTAAGACCGTCCATCATGAATAATGTAATGAGACGAGAATGATGAGTGGTGGACAGCATCATCACCGACGGCGGTGTGTACCGCGGTACTGCAGCTTCTGAGCCCTGTTGTTGGGGCAGTCCTTGCCCTGCATGCTGAAGTTGATGTTGGTGCGGATGCAGCGTTGTTTAGTGGGCGCTGCACGGGCGCACGCTGTCGCCATGCTCAGAAAAATTTGGGGATGGCTGATTCTGGCTCAGCAGACGCAGAGGTATCTGGCGACTGGCATAGAGTCAGGGGGAGCTTTATGGAAATTGGAGCCACAAGAGAGCTTTATGCCATAGCATCATTTTCAGTGTGTGAAGGATTAGACAGGAATAGCTGGGCTGTTGTGTTTCACTCAGGAGAAGCAGGAAAAAACAGTCTCATCGAAGACAAACAGACTCTCAGTCTTCCCCCAGGTGTGGGTTGGCCCCGCTCACCATCCGCGGTGAGGTGGGCCACAGGTTTGTTTCCACCATCAGAACCAATGTGGCTGTTTCTGAAACAGGGGATCGTCATTGATCCATCATATGAGATAAAACTACTTGTTTCTGCGTAAATTTATGTTCAATCCGGTGAGAAGATACGCATCATCTGCAGAGACACAAAGAAGGAAAGTTTTCATGAACACAAAGAGCAGTAAACAAAGCGGCAGACATGTCATTCAGTTCTGTGCACCTCCTTGCATTGCTAAGCGCGTCAATTGTATATATAATGTCAACAAAACACTGAAATGAAAATCTGGTAATATTATTTTGTCTGGACAGAGATGTGTTTTGACACACCTGTTCAGTAAAACCAAAGTCAAGAGATTTCTAATTTAAAAATTAAAGCACAATGGAAGGATGCATTTACGCTTGCCCTCAAGTACCACAAGCTGACGCTGTTACCGGCCGAGTGGCTTCTACACCTCCCATCTGCCCTGCCACTGGTCAGAGCTGACCAATGGTGGCTTTTTTTTTTTGTTGGTTTAATCTCCATAGCAACCATTTTATCTTTTGGTCGCCTGAGTGACAAACAGGTTTATGTAATTTCAGAGCAATCGACAAAAGTAACATTTTACATTTTCTGGCAACTGAGGTTTTTTTGTTAACCCCGCCCACATTCCTTATAAAGTTACATTGTATGTCAGATTGTTTTTTTTTCAGCTTGAGTAAGATTATTTATGTATTACATATTTTTCCCAATATTCCGAGAAAATAAATGCAAGAGATTACACGGCAGCGATAATGCTAATGGTGTTAAAAAACTCCACAATTTAAGTCAAACATTTTTTTCCTCATAGCTTCCTTATGATGCATGAGAAGCTTTTGATGTGATTGATGGAAACTCTTAGGAGACTGAAGGAGTTTTTTTTAATTTTTTAATCAAGATGACAGCCTTTTATCCAAGGTCAAAGGTCAACAAATGTTGCTTTCAGGTTAGACTTAGTCGTGGCGGTGTATATTAGAAGATCACAAACAGAAGATTTTTTCTTTATTGAGGGAAAATAAACCCGATATTTGGTATTTCCCTTAAGTCAAAGATCCATTTATACTGGCTGCTAGGTGCAAGCAAATTTTAGACCAAATGTTTTAGTCAAGGTTACAGAATGAGGAGGAACGGGATCAGAAATGACTGAAGGTTTTTAGCTGGAGATTTCAAAGCAGATTTCCCAAATGCCTCCCCAACCCTGGGCTTCCCACCCTCCACAGGAATCAAGCCTTACTGGTGCTATTCTCACGATGGCGGCATCCTCTGTCAAGTTCACACCAGACACCGGCTGACGAGAAGTTTTTCACATAGAGTGTTTGATGCACAGAAGTTTACATTTAAAATAATTATTGACTTTGTTTAAGCTTCGACCTTAAAAGTTTTACAAATCGACAATATGTATTTCTCTGCTAAGCACTAGAAGATCTGGCGGATCACACAAAGGGGAGTAACATCGAATTGACACTATTTTTCCACAGACTTTTCTTTGTAGGTACAGAGAAAGTCGCAGGAAGAAAATGGGATTCACAAATATGCTTGTCATAAACTCTGTAGAAACTGGATGAGTGAAGGTCCACAAAAAACAAAGAAACCCTGGAATTTTCAGGGTGATGGACGGACCAGCAAACGATTTGTGTGGAGGAGTACTCCATCAGTAATCCGCTGTCTCACAGGGACTCAGGCGCTAGTTCACGTTTTAAATACTTTGGGATTAGACTAATTGCATATTATCATGCTGTTACAAAGCTGTTACATGATTCTGAGAGACCGTGTTTTTCTAGTTTTTAATTCTTTTTCCTCAACTGCTTTTCTGGATTTTTCTCCCATAGGAATTTTTTCTGACAATTGTTATTTTTCTCCAATAAGGATGTCCAAAAGGAAAATTCTTAATCCAGAATGATTCTTCAAATGTGATCATATTTGATGTGTTGTGTCGTAATTTCTTACATACTCTTACATTTTAAAAGATTTTACAGATTAAAAGTGAAAACATTTTAAGATAAATTGAGAAAATATTGAAATGTCAAGTTGCCAAACCCAAATGCTGAGATAACAGGACGCATGGTTTTATACTATATTTTTAAAGTGAAGGCAATAATATGGCTTTTAAATATAGGCTTCTTTAGGCAACTAAGTTCATAATTTGTCTGGTTAGTTAAATACCCTGTAATATTTGACTCATTGCTTACTCTTGGTTAATGAGATGGAGTTCCTAACCCAAATAAATAAATATCATGACTGGCTTTAAAAATGTTCTATACTTAACATTTTATGATACAAATAAAAAACAGGAGTAAAAAAAATAACCAAACAATGTTTTAGCAGTTTTAGTCTTTTGCCTTAAAAGCTAGGAAGATAAAAGAAGAAACAAAAAAGCTAAACTATTGTTAAGGGCAGACTTGGAGTATAAGCCACTTTGCACATGTGGGGGCTGAAAGGTTGTAGAGAAGATCAGAGGTCACCAACCTTTAGGCCACTGACCCAGTTTAGTGTCCCACAATAATTGTCCAAATGGGGTTTAGGTTGGCGCTTGATTTTTAAAAAATCTATCTTTTTAAATAACATGCAACTACATGAAATTTAATTTAAAACAGCTGTTTGAAATGTCCCATAGACATTTTAGCAATGATGAAGATGAAACAAAATTGTTGTTTTTTTGGAGAAGTTGATTCTGATTTCTAAAAATTCAAAAAAGCTTCAACACAGTTTTTAGGAAGCTGTGCTTCTAAACAGATGCTCCTAAAAGCAGAAGCTTTTGTAGGAACATCTCTTAAATGTCTTTAAGCACAAATCAGAAACTTTGGAATGTTTTATTCACTCATCTCTGTAAACTTGCAGTCGGTTTAAACTATAGACTTGAGAAGGACCTTTCATTAAGTCCGACTTTCCAGGTGTGACAAAAGAAATAAAATTAAAACACACAACCGGTCAAAAAATACAGTTACGTAACTATTCTCAGCACCCGTGTATCATTAGAGTCAGTCACAGACACTATGCACAGTGGGAACAACTGCCCAATAACCACATTTAGGAGGTCGCCCTCATAGAAAATTTCAGAGGTGTTTGTTTTTACACTTGTTAGATCTTGGGCTTTCAATTCAGTTGTCTACAGTTGTTGTGCATGTTTTTAAGATACCTACATAGACGGTTAAAAACTAGATACAGAATATCATAGCTTTCACAAAAAAACTATTTAGAATCCAAAAATAAACAAAGAAATACAATAACCTGTAGTGTCCCTGGGTTTCGTGAAAGGTGCTTTTAAAAAGGGATTGTAATGTTATTTGATGTTTTATATTTGTCAACGCCCTGAACCTTACTGAAGTCTGAGGTCCATTATTGATAATACTGACTTTGAGGCCAATATCCCTCTTATAACCATAGTCACTCACACGTTAGCCAAATATTCAATCAAATGTTAGAACCTTATTTGTTATTTTATTTTTAAATAGACTTGATAGGTGGTGTCACCATTAAGCCATGGTAGTACCTTGACGGCACAGAGCCAGATTCTATCCATGCTGATGGTCACGATGGTTAAGAAAGCATCAGTTCAGAGAAACCGGTCGTTTTTGTCCAGATGATGAGCAAAGTTTGTTTTAAAGAGCAGATATAGAAGATTTAAGCCACGGACCGAACTGGCTTTTTTAGGCTTGTGTCATCACTTTTAAAATGTAACACCCAGCAGCCAATCAGAACTGCGGTCACTTTGACCGTATATACGTAGTATAAAAATACCAGCAGAAATTAGACATGAAGTTTCTGCAAAGTTGAACTCCTTACAAAAGCAAACGCTGGTAAAAAATGAAGTTCATTCAAAATGTTAACCGGAAAAACACTTAACACAGTGGCCTTTGTAGAATCCACACAGCAGTTTTTAGCTCAGTGGCGGTTCACCTGAATTACCTCGGCGAGACCTGGCGTCTCACACACACACAATAATAATAATATCTTCAATACTTTGTCCATCTATTGTAATCCGAAAATAGAGTAGGAAATATTTAATCAAAACACAAATGAATAGATAAAATAAATATAATAAACTACAAATCACACACTAATAACACACTAGAATAAATAACTGCAGCACTAAGAAGAGAGAAAAACACTAACTAAACCCAGCTTTTGTGGCCTTCCTGATGCAGTAAGCTGTCAATAACGTCATCATATGAAATTCCGTTCTGGAATGATTGATAATAACAACAGTAGTTAGTGAGTCGCCTTGAGACAGGATCTCAGGTATGACTTGATCTATTGAGTTTGTTAGCAGCATCAATAGCAGCATCAATATCAATAGCAGTAGCAGCAGCAGCAGCAGCAATATCACAGCTCATTTAACATTATAACCAATACAACAGTAAAAACACAACAAAAACTTTGTTACAGCAGACCAGACAGACACACCTAATCATAACTAATGTTACAGCAGGCAGAGCAAACATTTAAGAAGAAAATCTTAAAAATTACGCTATTTGCAAAAATGGGTTTATCATAGCGTTTTGGTCATGAGGATCAAACAAGAGATTTTTTTCCTCTGCAACATTGTTGTTGGAAGGCAGGTATATCTCAATTAAAACGCATCTAGCTATGATAATATCTTTTTGTCTTTCTTTCTTTCTAAATTGGGTAACTAGCTTTTGATCTTTTTTTTCTCCATAGATGCTATTTAGGCATTGTTGAATTTTGTTTTCCATTTTTTATCTAAGTATTTCAATAATAAAATAACCAGCATGATTTTTTTATACCTTATAATTCGCAGCCCCCTTCGTCAAACATTTCCAGTAGGAGGCGCGTGCAGCTGCACCTTAGGGGGCGCCACTACATGGCAGGATGAGGAGCACTGAGCCAGGCCTGCGACTGCCCTGGAAGATCCAGCCAGCTATGTTTTTGGTGCTCAGTGCTCACCAGCTCACCTCACCCTGCGTCTGCCATCTCTGCGCTCTCACACACTATTTGCGTTTCATTTCTCAAAGATAGGGAGAGAGAGATGCTGGTGGGCGGCGCCATGGTTTCAGGCTGTTACAACCCCAGATTTAAAAAACAGTGGTGCATAGTATTTTAGCTGCTGGCGCTGCCTCCGGTGTCGCGTCGTCTGGCGGCCCGTGCCTAAAAACCGCTACTGTTTTTAGCTTTTAGGCCCCATGAAACTTACTTTCGCTTCCGCCCAGGAAAGTAAGACAACTCTATCTGTTCTGACTGTCCTCTCTGCTGCAGCTGGTCTGACTGGGATCATGCTTTCATACAGCTGCTCGTTGGTAAAAATACCAACATGGGAAATTGGCCTCAGATCTGAACATCAGTTGATCCATCTCTGCCACATTTACGCGTTTCCGCTCAGCTGAGAGTTGTAATCTTCAGGATTCGGCTGAATATTATTCTCTTTTGTTACCATTACACACTCATCTCATCTTTCAGCATACATTCTCTCCTTTCACATAACATCTGCAGTCGTGTGACGTGCTGCTGGTGCCAAGCAGCACAACCCCACACTGTCTCCACTGTCACAGCATTCACTGGACAGGCTGCAGCTCTTCGCATCTTTTCCATTCCTTCACACCCCCAGTAGTCTTCTATAGTATTCTCATCTGCCGGCCCTGTTCATAAATGAGCTGCCTGCTGCGATGAGGTCACTTTGATGGGCTGCAGAGGTTTTGCTGCTAATTCACTTTTAGGTCAACTATATTTTAGCATCATGCCACACCAGGATATGAGCTAATCTGAGAAACAACTTTCTGAACGCTATGTTTTGACGCTGTGTTTCCGGACGCCTAAGCGCGTTTTAAATGGATCAAATGTCCGGCTGGATGTCAGGAATACACCTCTGTTTCCGTGTGTACATATTCGCTGAAAGACTCTTGTGTGTGATGGTGCATCAGACAGCTGCCAACTCACTGTTGGGAGAGAAGATCAACTCACACAACTCAACTCCCACTCCAGCCCTCCCATGCCTCTGAGACTCCGCCACACGTGTCTTAACCCACTGCCAATTATTGGTCTTTGTCAAAGCGAACGCTAATTTTTTCATCAGCGGGGAGACATCTATGGAAGGTAGTTAACTTTACATTCAAGTCCTTTAGAAGTCTTCATACTCTGGATGAAAGACTTTCAGTAGTAAATGCAATCAGAACCGCAATATAACGCGGATATAAAAACATATAAATTATATATATATATATATTTTTTCACAATATTCATTCATCTTCTAAAACCATATTGTCAGGGTCACGGGCTGGGAGACCATCCCGGCCACTAGGGCTAAGGTCAGACACTTGAAAGGCCTCCAGTTGTAGGCCAGAATCACACACCTGTGCACCTCACCTATGCGGATTAATTTCAGAAGAAATCAATGAGCCTTATGTTTGGGACAGTGAGGAAGGATGTTGATTCGCTAATAGACTTATTTCTTATTTCACTTGTGCAACCAGTGCTAGAAAGGGCTACAATGTTAGACTGGAATAGGAGCGGCTTTAATTTCACTGCATGTGTGTGTGATGCGAATCGTGACAATAAAGGCATTCTATTCTATTCTATTCTATTCTTATTCTATTTTATCTCCCATTCTATCTCCCATTCTATTCTATATCTATCTCTATTCTATCTCATTCCATTCTATTCTATTCTGTGCTCTGGTCTCATAATGGAAAACTCTGTTTTGGTTATTTTTTGTTAGCCTTTTGATTCCTAATAAACAGACTTGCCTTATAACTCTTATGACTTTTTTTCTGGTGAATTCTCATTTTATAACTTTTGAAATTATAACAACATCATAGTAAATATTGAATCTTTTACTGATAATTCTACGTTTATTTTTTGCAATTCAGGACTTCTTTCTTCCCTAATTTTACAACACAGTAAAAGGATGTATGCATTTCAGTATGTTAGTGTGTTTATGTTCATCCTTCAGAGACCCACTCACCATGACTGCCTGACTCCACCTGCAGGAGATGACTGCAGCCCACCTCCTGTCCTCCAATCACCAGGCTGGGCGGACGATGAAAGCCTTCAGCAGCCCTTCTTCCAGTTTTTAGCTGGAATTCTTGAGAGGAATCCCACTTGGACTTTAGAGCCTGTGGAAAGGCCTGGTTTTGTTGTCTCAGTATAAACCTCTGGTTTAAGTTCCAATTTAGGATCAGTGCTTGTGAATTTTTCCCACTTACTCATCTTTATCCCCATACCTGACTCCTGCACCTATAAACGGTTGTTCTGTCAGTCTAAACCCCAATCAAGTTTTTTAATTTGTTCTTCTTCATGTTGCCTATTTGGACTCTCTGGGTGTGACATAACAGGCATCTATCAGAAGAATAAACAGGCTTATAAAACTTGAAATGTCAAAAATATTCAAGGGAACACCTTTGAGCCAAACATTTCTAGAAATGACATTTTGCCAGCTTCTTATTGAGTCCTTGATGATGAAAAAATATAACCTTCTTCTGTGCTGTATTTTTCAAAGTGGCAGAATAAAAAAATTCTTGTGGAGTAAAAACTGTTGATATCAAATGATATGGAATAAAATACAATAAATAAAGAGCAGGCAGGTTTTAGATGATGACTTTCTTCATTCATCCTCAAGTTCATCTTCATTTCTTGACACATGCCCTGGATCTGTTGGAGCGACATCAGACGCCCCACCCTGATGTTTAAATGACGCAGACACACGCTATTTGGAATCAAAATCAAACGAGATTTTTTTCGAACAAACTTATTTCAGTGGCCAGGGCGAACTAATCGGCCCACTTGATTTGGTTTCCTGCAAAGGTTGTTAGGTGTTTAAGGTTTGTAATAATCACAACTTTTCCTTTTTCTTTATGCAAATTATTTTCATTCATGGTGACATAGTTTATTTTCACTAAATTCGAGCTCTGGTTTCTGAGTCACACCAGGTTTCCATCTACATTTCAGTTAATTTGATATTTTTTTCAAGTTGCTGTCCACCAGACTTTGATCATCTAAGTTTGGGTCGTTCACAGCGTCCTGTTTATGACAGAAATGTGCAAACACTTGTCCCAATGTAGTTGCCCACACGGTCATGCTCTGACTTTTGCAGTTTTTAAAACCTTTAACCAGTTCTGGTGAACTCCAGAAAGCAGAACTTCTTCACTTTTCTGAGTTTTAAAGGGGTTAAGACAAACTGGCACAGACAGCAGAGTGTCTGCCCCTCTTTATTAAGAGAACTCAGCTGAAGCGGCTTGGGCATTAGGTCCAGATGTTTCCTGAGTGTTCACCAGCAGAACTTAACACAGGGATTATGTTTCAGCCCTGGGACTGCAGAAGAGAATGGGAGGGATGCTGCCACCAACCCCGGCAGAACGATGGATGATGACTGCGGATAGACGGATGGATAGATGGATGGATGGATTCGGATGGATCTAACGGATGGATGGATTAGATGGATGGATGGATGGATCTGATGGATGGACAGATCGACGATGATTCGATGGACCTGAATCTGATGGATGGATGGATGGATGGATGGATGGACGGATCGGATGGATGGATGGATGGATGGATGGATGGATGGATGGATGGATGGATGGATGGACGGATGGATGGACAGATGGACGGACGGATGGACGCAGAACGACGGGATTTGGATTGACGGACGGACGGATTCAACTTTAACTAAACCCGATTTGATTTTGATTTTTGATTTTTATGGACGATGATCAGATCGACGCGATCTTAGGATCTGACGGACCAACGATTTGATGACGGACGGACGGACGGATGACGATCTGACGGATTGACGGACTTGACTTGATGGATCTAGTGATTCAGATGACCAATCCGACGGACGGACGGACGGACGATCTGATGGATTTGTGAAACCTATAACGCAATAAAGGACATACTTTTATTTTATGTAGCATAGAAACTATGAAAAAGGTGGAGTGGAGTTAAATGAGAGACAGACAGAGCATCCCTGTAACCATGGCAACTACCATTTACTGTTGTTTGACTGCAGACCGAGTGAGACAAGAAGAATGAGATGGTGCTGCTGCCAAAGATCTCTGAGCAACACGACTGGAATAAATTACTCCCTGATAGATTGGTGGATTTTTCTCATTTTTCCAGTGACTGGTCTCCATTCCTGCAGCGCTGTCGTTGTTGATGATGATGATTGTCTTTTCTCCCAGATAGATGTTTATTTCAGGATTTTGTAAGGAAATTAACTTTAACGCAGAGGCCGGAAGTCCTGTTGGTAATGGGGGCGGAGTTTAGGCTCTGAGGGCAAAGTGTAAAATAAAGATCTTATTGGCTCAAGCTTTTAAAACCCGCTAAAATACCCTGAAGCTTCACATGGAGCTTTTATTTCTATTTTTGACATTAGATGAAAGTATATTCAAAAACAAGGTAACTAATACCCAAAACAGAAAAATATATCTTAAAGAGAAAGATTATGAAACAAATTCAGAACTAAAGAAGCACATCGATGGAAGTGAGTGTAGACATCAAACCCAACAGAATTGGCCTCAGGAATTTGGGTTCGTTTTCTTAAAAGCTTTTTAGGTGTTAGGACCAGTGGCCTGTGGCTATTGCAAAACCAGTAAAAAAAACAGAAAAAATAGATACTACTTGTAAAAGTGGCACCAATAGGTTTCAGTTGTTTCCAACATTCAAAAATATCAATTTCAGAAAAGATCTTGGAAATCATGGATGCAATAAACTAAACCTCCTAATGAGTTAAAAAGGTGAACACCTTGTCATGGAGGCCACATATCCATGCACGTGATAAAAGATGAGCTGCTTCAACATTCATGAACCTGGCATTCTACATCACCAATAATTGAAGCAAAGCTTCATCTATTGCAAAATTCAGTTGTCCCTTACAGCAGTGGCCGCCTATCCCCAGGCTGTAGAGACCAGTACTCATCCATGGGGCAGTTTTCCCATTATACTTATAATTTCATTCTAAAGGAAGTTTTATTTTGGAAAACTACTGGATTCTCTCCACTACATTTGACTCCTTTTTGACACATGGTCGCTGTTAAGAATCCACACCTACTTCTTAAATCAGCGTAACCGACGGGGCTGAATTGAAACCACACGGATTTTATAAAAGAACTGGACTGAGTGAGTGCGCATAAACCCCTTACTTCCAGCTCTAGTGAAACAAAGTCAATTCTCTTGCCATTTGGAGCCAAACGAGGTTAGTAAGCAGTGATTGGTCCAAGTCGTTCTAAGTCAACGTTTCTAACCCTTGTTCTATCCTAGGCACTTTAACGCATTAGACAGTGCTCGAACCTTTTTTTTTTCTTCAATGATTTTAGATTCACTGGTGTCCATGGATTCTTACACCTTTATCCACCTTGTCATGGTAGAGAACACGTCACTGAGGGGGTCATCTTGGACCCCATATAAGATAGCACACGGTTTTAGGGCAACCACTCTGCCAATCATTTGTGTTTTAGTTGCATAAATTCTGTCAATCAAATGTTTTGAACATTTGCCTCCAGTGTGGCTCCACTGGTGTGTGAACAGCATGAACAACCTTGTGATGGTCAGTCAGAGGCCAAATGGCAGCCATGCCTCTGTCAGTTCGCCCCAGGGCAGCGGCTACAACCGATACCATCACCAAGAATGAATGAGGAATGAATAATGGACAATACACGTTAACTTTTGTGCCTGGAAAAGAGATAAATTCCAATTATTATTATTTGCCATGAGACTTAATTGAAGCATCTGATTGGTCAGTTTATAACTTGAATAATTTGCACTACAGAAAAATATTACCATGAAATAAAATAGGATTATCAAGAACACGGGGAAAAATGTATCAGAGAAAGAATGGTTATTTGGACCAATACAATGACTGTTTATCTCTATAGAATATTGGATTTTGGCTTCTTGAAACCATTACTTCCTGTTTGGAATGCAATGGGGGAGCGTTTCCTCAGTCCAGTTCTCTTGTACAGTCACTGATTGAAATCTCCAAACATGCCCTGATCTGTTGGTTATGGTGACATCAGACGTCCCACCTCTGATGTTTCAAATGACGAGACAGGTTTGGTTTGGAATCAAAATCAAAACCAGATTTTTCGTGAACAAAACTTTGTTTCAGTGTCAGCAGAACCAATCGGCTCACTTTGACTTGGTTTCCTGCGCTGCTGGGTTTGTTGTGGTGTTTGGGTTTAGAATGTGTAATAATCACAACTTTTCTTTATGCAAATTATTTTCATTCATGGTGACATTGTTTATTTTCACTAAATTCCAGCTCTGGTTTCTGAGTCACACCAGGTTTCCATCTACATTTCAGTTAATTTGATATTTTTTTACTAGATTTTGATCATTTGTTTAGTCGGCCTCACAGCGAGGACAGAAATGCAACATTCTTGTCCTTTTAATGTAGTTGCCTACCACGGTCATGCTCCTGTCTTTTGCAGTTTTAAAACCTTTAACCAGTTCTGGTGAACTCCAGAAAGCAGAACTTCATCACTTTTCTGAGTTTTAAAGGGGTTAAGACAACCATACGAAAGAGTGTCTGCCCCTTTATTAAGAGAAATCAGCTTGGGCATAGTCTGATGCCTTTCTGGATGCTTTCATTTCCCCAGCAGGCGGAGGAAGACCTTGCACAGTGAGCCCATGCCCAGTGGGACTGCAGAAGAGAATGGGGAGAGGGGCATCCCTGCTTAGGATGCTGCCACCACAACCTGGCAGAACATGGACAGATGGATGGATGGATGGATGGATGGATGGATGGATGGATGGATGGATCGATGGACGATGGACTTAACGACAGATGGATGGATGGATGGATGGATGGATGGATGGATGGATGGATGGATGGATGGATGGATGGATGGATGGATGGATGGATGGATCGATGGATGGATGGATCGATGGATGGATGGATGGATGGATGGATGGATGGATGGATGGATGGATGGATGGATGCTTAATGCAGTCAATGATTGAAATCCCCAAACTATCAAAGTTAACAAAAGACATTTCTACAAACTAGCAAACACACTATATTGTACCCTAAGTAGTGAGTAGTGAAAGACTTTGGACATGGCCTATATCTGTTTTTAAGGGCTCCCATATGAATGTAGTGAACGAAAAAGCTTAGCAGCTGCAGATTTACAGAGGATGGAAATAAACTTTTACCCCTAAAGTTATAGGAAACTGGAAGCTAGTGAAAAATCGAATGTCTGCCATGAAGATGTTGTCATGCAAACGATCGGTGGCCTTAGAGAGGTTGGAGACCACTGCTTTACAGAACTCAATATTCCACTCAATGCATCCAAACATGATCCCGGCCAGAACACGCTTGTTTAAACCGTAATTCAGACCTTAATGATAAAGAATGGCAATGCACCAAAAGCACACATTGCACACAGGGTTTACTTTTTATATGTTATTCTGTGATGGTGTCTCTGTTCAGCATCCGATTCACAGTGAAAGCTCGACGCTCAGTATAATCTGGATCATAGAAACAGAAAGGACAAAAACATGTTTATTTCAGATATTACTTCAGCATCAATTTTTAGCCCACTCATATAAAACCTGTGATAAACGCTCATGTTGTATCTGTCTTGTTTACTTGAAAACAAAGTTTTCAGAACTTTGAGTAAAAGAGACAGACAGCAACGACTTTGATCCAAAAATGATTTGATTCAACTTAGTAAACACCCATGCTTGAAGACCTACATACATTTCTGCCAGAAATGAACATGATTAACTCATTAGTGACACACCTTCTGCAATATTATCACTTTTTGACAACTGCAACATATTGTAGCTTTAAGTATTAATATGAATAAACAAACATAATTTTAAAATTGTGAATAAAAAGCACAGATAGAAAATGATGTTTATATTAATCTCACATGACCGTATCTTTTCACTAACCCAATGAGTCGTACATATTCAATTTTGCATTTAGGAAGAGTTGAGATATATATATATATATATTGTCATGGTTTGGGTTTTTGTATTGTTTTATGCTCTATTTTGTCTTGAGTGCTCTGTTTCCTATTTTATTTTGAAAGGTTTCGTTTTGTCATATGTTCTTGAGTTTTACTCTTGGTCCCACCTGCCCTGATCGTGTTCACCTGTGTCTGTCAGTCCTGTCTGTATATAAGTCTGTCTCTTGCCTTCCTTTTGTGCTTATGTCCATTAATGTCTTAACGCCTTAACATCCCTAACGCCTTCTGATTAATGGCCATGCCATGTTTCAAGTTTTGCCCACAGTGAGTTTGAGCGTTCTGCTTACTTTGTTGAAAAATAACCTCTTGCCCTGGAACTGTGTGCCTCCGTCTCTGCATTTTGGTCCTTCATGGTCACCAGCCCTCCCCAACTTCTGTCAGTCTACAGGATCCTCATAACGCTGCTTATTTCATCATTTACACGGATTTCCATCGCATTGTTTCTACCAAAGGCCAATAACGCAGTTTAAAAGTGTAAGAAAACAGCTAGCCAAATTGACATATATATGTACATGGGCCCTCTTAGCAATTTGAAGTTTAAAACCCATAGAAAATAGTGACACGCTGCCTACTTCACTTGTTCTCCAACAACACAGCTGCAATCGGGGCCAAAAGGAGAAACACTACAGAGCGAGTCGATGCAGCGTTCGCTCTGAAGATCAGTGAAATACACTTGAAAGTCATTATGGCTACCTTTACACTGCATGGTTCAAGTGAGCGCATTCCGATTTCATGTGGGCGCAGATCGATATGATCGTGAACGGCAGTCAGTATGCTGGGTTTTTCAGGCCTCAGGCCAGACCGAAGTCGAAACCGCAGCAGTTCCCGGTCCGACGAAACAGTAACACCACCGCGACACCGGCAGCATGGAACAGGCTAGAAGTCATTTTTAGCGCGATGGGGGAGCACAGGTTTGTGTGTGTGTGGAGAGAGGAAAGTGTGATCAAGGAGCGGGGACTGGGTCGAGAACCAGAATCACGGAGTCTTAACCCACTTGAGGCTGAGCGCCACAGAACAGAAAGAGAACCTCCCCGAGAGTCTTCAAGGTGTTTTCTGACTACGGTCAGAAAAGAGAAGTCATCACAAGAGGAAAGGTTCAACAACACTTGATCAAACTGTTCGACAGCAGTTAACGCGTTTGCAACACTCTCGTCAAATCAGAGAGCCCTCCTTAATTCTCAGAGCGCCGAAGGCAACGCTTCCAGCGTTTTATTCCACAGACAACCGCAGTCCCAATAAAGTCCGAAAGGGGTCATTGAATGGAAATATCACTGCTACGAGTCCTAGTTTCAGCATTAAATGCTAAACTGGGTCACTTTTTAAAGATGATAAGCAGGTCGTCAAGACACCGGATATAGTCAGAAAATCGATATGAGCATCAAGACCTGTAGTAAAGGCGCTCATTTGCTCCACTGTACTTGTATTTTTTTTCATAATCATTTTTAATTTTCCTCCGCTAATCCACTAATAGGGTCATGTATATAATTTGAAGTCTTCTGTTCACATTTATGATAAAAATTATTATTATTTGACAGTACAGTACAGAAGATATTTGTTTAAAAAATCGTTTCTAAAGTACTTTTATTTGTGAAACAGCCTGTAAGTATACAATATACATGGAAGGACTGGTTGTTAGAAAGTAGTCCAACCGTCACAAGTTACTGCTGTTGAGGAAGTCTAAAGAGGATTTAAGCTTCCGACTCAAGTCCGGGCTCATGTCTACCACATCTTACTTTGTACTGAACTAATAATATACAAAGAATTATACATGTTCTGTGAATATCAACTCTTATGCTGGCTGGAAGGGTGTCACCAAAAAATCATTAATGGACAATTCCTTGAAAAGAAGGCGTTCTGGTCACAAAGTTCAATGTTGGATATTGTTTGGCTTAAATCAATTCAGTTAACCAGAAATCTCAACAAAGAAAAGAAAAGATATCTGTCCTTCAAATGTCTCTGGATGGACATGACAGCATCTCTCTCCTTTCTTAACATTAACACCAATCTTGACTTTAATTTAGCTTGTTGCCTGTCTTATGGTCTTGCCTACCTTACTGTTTAAAACAGAGGGAAGAAAGGTTGGATGAAATAATGTTATTATTATAATAAAATAAATTGTTTGTTTAGCATCTCACCCATAAATTTATAAATCCAATTGACTAAAACAAGTCAATGTTAAGTAACCCCTGTTATTTAAAAAAACATTTTCTTTCCGTCATGGAGGGGTAAAAGAGTCATGTGGTTCTGGTTGGAGACCACTTCTTTTGACCAAAATGGATTTTTCGTTTTTTAACCCTCCAAAGCAGATGTCCAGACTAATGAACCAATTGTTTCTAGATGAGTGCATGGCTTGATAAACGTTCGAACTGGTTTGCTTGGTCAAATACATTTTTTTTTTTAGATGTGCTTTTGTCGTGAAAGCACCACAACCAAATATTTGAACTGCTGAACAATATGAAAAAGAGTTTCTACTGCACTGCACAGAAAGTACTTTATAAACTTTGACTTATTCCTGAGTTTTTAGAAAAGAGCCACATTACCAGCAGCTTGGTACCAGTGACTATCTACTACATTTTTCATCACGATTCTAAAGCGCTTAGTCACAGCTATCTGTTGAGATGAGGTGCACAGGCTCTGTAGCAGGTGATTGATTACTGACTGCCACAAAATAATTTTAAGATGATTCGCCACGGTTTACATTCATGAATATCAATCGGTCAATAATGGCCTTAATGCAGTGCCATCTCAGAGGGGCCTCAAACTGCAGGCATAAGGGGCAACCATTGTTTCCATTTTTGATCGTACCTGACCGGTTTCAAGTGCATCATGAAGCAAGCTCCAGTCCCACAAAGACTTACCACTTTGAGTATATTCTTTCAGCAGATTTCCTTTAGCACTGAAATGTTTCAGGTTTTCATTAGATTTCACGTACCACACACACATTTAGATATATATATGATTGATTCACAAATATATCAAAATAAAAAGGCTGTTAAGGTTTCAAAAAGATGAAAATAATGTTTTAAATTGAATGAAGCTGTTGCCCTTTCAGCTGCACTTTAGGAGTTAAACAAAACAAAAGAACTATGAAGCTAGTTGCACAACTACAACGCTTCATGAAAAATCCCAACAAATATATCCATCCATATTTTTCAAACCTGCTAAACCTTATTGTGCCGAGCGGGTTGCTGGAGCCTATCCCAGTCAATACCAGCAGGAAGGCGGGTGCACCCCTGAAAAGCCTGAAGAGCCGCACAACTACACAAACGCACACCTAGGGACAATTTAGTGCAGGGGTCGGGAACCTTTATGGGCGAGAGAGCCATAAACGCCACATACGCAGAATACCTAAAGAGCCATATAATAATGTAGTGTCCTTTCTGATGAGACTTAACCTCTTAAGCGTTCTTTGTTACTGCAGACCGCAACAACAAACGCTGCATACCATTCAGCAATCCCCTGAGACGAGAGTCCTCCCAACTTTTGGGGAGTTCACCTGTTTCCGCCTCCAGCCTCCCATTCTTATTCGGCCCATAGCTGAACCCCATTGGTCAAACCTACCCAATGACAGGCTTGGGGACAGCACTGAGGCCAAACAGCCTTTCTGCTTGATGCGTTCAATGAACCCAGAATCCATGCCCAAATGGTAGCCGTCAAACCAGTTTAAAACTAAATATTCAAGTGAATGTGTGCATTTGATACCACCATTTCTAAAAGTACACAAGTTCAGGATTCTTTTTTTTAATAACATTAAAGGTTAAAGGAATGATGAGTATTGTGGTAGTTTTGCTGATGGTCTGGCCTGGTTGATACGCAGAAAGCTTGCTTCATGTGCTGTTGAGGATTCTAAACGGGATCAGACCCGAGTGTTCTGTAGATGTGAGACAGACATGAAACCAAACACACACCACATCACAGTAGTGAGTAGACGGGCAGCAGGTTTAACGCGCTTATAATCCTGCGTCTACCTGTTGCCTGTCCTCATTAGTTTTTCAATATCCGCCTGAACTTCCTTAGAGATCGAGCGGCCGCAGTTTTAGGTGACGGCACCACAGGTTCGTGGTACAAACCAGAAATATTGATGAATACATCGCACGACTGGTCTGATGAAAAACGAGATTAAAGATTTGGTTCGCGAGCCACAGACCACCAAAGATATGGCGGTTTCGGCGGAAAGCCAATTTTGAGGGATTTAACTTTGCCTACAATGCATATTTTTGACTGTGGAGTGGTGCTGGAGCATCTCTTAGAGAAAACTTACTACCATGTAAATCCACACAGAAAGGACAGAGCTGGGATGGGAAGAGGATCAGGAGAGTGCTAACCACTGCACCACCATGCAGTAATCCATCAATCCACAATACAAAGGGACAAGCAAGTGTTGCCCGGGCTATTATGTTAGATGTCTTGTCGTTCATTTTTCAAGTTGATTTTGGGGTCAGGCTGAAAATCGGAAATACACCGTATAAATGCCTCCCATGTAGAAAGACTAATTTACAAAAGATTAGGTTACATAAGAGTGAGAAGTTTTTGACATTAATTCACTTTTGTTGCTGTTCATGGAGGAAAATTGGACATTTTCAAAGTCCAACGCGGGAAGATATTTCTGCAACATTATTTAACACATTGAGGCCTTCCCGCATGCAGACTATAAGTGCCCAAAGGACGCCCATAGGGTGACGCACAAACGACACTGAGATCCTCTGATTGCCTTAAACAGTCAGGTTAGGGTGCAAGAAACACGCACGAGCACGAGACTTATCCTCGCAGTTTCCGTTTTGTGGGAGTGATTCAATGCAAAATTTGTGACACGCCTTGGCATCACCCACGTCACCCCATCCTAACCTATATGTTAGGGTGCCGCCCGCAGCACGCCCGAAAGAAAATGTGCACGAAATTTCATTAATCTTGAAATTTCTGCGTCCTGGTCGAGCTTGGATACCCGAGAGGTCTGACAACATCCACCGGTAAGGCGCAGGACTAGATTTCTTGCATTGTGGGTCTGTACGACAACATTTGGTGCTGCCTGAGCCAACGCTGTCAGAGTCAACAGGATGATGATGGCTTTAGCCAGGCAGGTGACTTCAGATTCACACCAATATCCAGTGCTCCAGTCCTGACATTTACTCAGAGTCCATCATCCTGCAGAGCACTGCAGCACATGACCCTTCAGGGTCATTTCAGGGTTTGACAAGTCCACTTCCTGCAGCACTTACTGAGCTGCCTCACCTCCCTGCTTGCCTCTCTTGCTGGAGAGGGCAAGTCAAGGTGGGTGACCTCAACATTTCAGACTCTCACACTGACTGATGGGCTCATTGACATTAGAGCTCACAGAGTTTACAGCTGCACCTTCCAGCCAGAGTGCACAGAGTAGCAAGGACGTTTGCTGCCTCTGGATCTCAGCTCTCAAGACAGAGACTTCAAAAACAACAAAAAGAGACAGGAGGGAAAATATTAGCCCAATGAAAATCTGCTCAGCTCTAATACGGTAATTCGATTGCTAATTGCTTCTGAACAGGACTTTTCCATTTGACATTGAGAAGAAGCAAAACAACGACGCCTCAAAGGAAAGGCAGAGGAGGGCTGGGGACCCTGTTCATCGTGCTTAAGGATTACTAGACACAGTACTGTACCCAGTACTGCAAAAAGAAACAGAGCTTTTTCCAGGACATTTAGAGAAACTCACATCATCCCTGACTTAATCACATCTACCTCATACATCACTTATGAGTGTCTTTTGAGGAAGGCCTTCGCTTTTTATCAGGCAAAAAAAAATATTAAATAAAAAGTCTTTTTGCAAAGATCATCATTTTGGAAAAGTGTTTTTATTGTTGTAATTTGACATCTGACAGAAAAAAGAAGAATTCCAGACTAAAAGATGCATCTGTTGTTGAGTTTGGTGTTCACTAATAACTGCGCTGAATTCAGAGGAACTAAGAGAGAGGGAAGCTTTTGTTCCACCAAACATTAGAGGCAGAGTGCAATGAGATTCAGGATGTTATGCTCAAGACTGACCTACTTTTTAGGATATTTCACTAAAATGTAAAATAATAAGAAAAGTAAAAAAAACACTAGAGAGACCTCTTAGATTGGGTTTGTTCAAGAAAAAATGTTTAAATTATGGAATTTTTCAGAACTTGCTTAAAGTTTACTTTTATGTTATTCTAGTCATTCATCGACAGTTTTGACTATAAAATACTATATTTGGCCTAAGAATGGAATTGTTATTTATCATTTTTCCTACAGAGTCTTCTAATCAATTTCAGCCAAATTGAATGCAATGATGAACATTGATAACTTGATGTATATTTGTTTTAACAGAAAATAAAATAAAGATTCAATGTGTGTGAGTTCATGGAATTGATGTGTTAATCTGGAGGGAGGTGGGGGTACGGTGACTTTTTTATTTCTTCTGTTTTAATTGTAGTGTTTACGCACAACAGTATCTTGGTACACTTTTTTCAAAATAGTTGAATTTGATGCATTATCTGAATGTGATGTTTCAAATGTTAGCAGGCTTTTTATTGTTAAGCCTTCAAGTATTTCAACTGTCAGCGTAATTCAGTAAAACACAAACTAAAGTCGTGATAACAAAAACATGTGTCCTTTTTGTTTTTGTGATAATTTCTTCACATGAGTAATAGTTCCTTTGTTTACTGATGTAGCATTCAGTTGTCTGGTCTGCAAAGATGCTTGTGTAAAACCTCTTTTTTTCACATTTGCTCCCCATACCCTAGAGCAGCATGTCATTGGTCATGAAAACACTAAGCCCAGAGAGGGGGTCAGATGGAAACTATCCATCCACACCAGGGGGAGGCTGGAGCCCACCCAGCCACGGTAACTGAATGCCAGACCATCAGGCACTGGGGTTGAACCTGTTATACCATCACCACCAGAGATCAGAGAAACCACTGATGCTGAGATTATAAAAGCCATACCAAACTTATAGAGTCGTAATGATTCTGTGTAGAATATTCCAGCTTAAAACAGCCGTGCTTGATATGACTGCAACAACCTACAGCAAGCAGACACTGACACCCTAATTGACCATGGGCGTAAGTATCAAGTAGTTAGTTATTCTGACAACAAAAATATGTGTCACCCAGGATCAATATTCACAAGTTAACACTGTCTAACTCAGTCTTGGCTTTATGAGTTGACTGTATAACAAATACAGTGAAAAGTGAGATAGGTATGTTGCTCTGTTTGTAACCCTTGGCTCATCCTAGGCACTTTTAACATTGGGGAGTTGGGTCATCTAGGACCCACTAGACAGAGCTTCCTGGATCCTTTCTTCAATACTTCCAGATCTTCACTGGTGTCCATGGATTGCCATCCTTCCACCTTATCCACACCTTTGTCATGGTAGGAGAACACTACCGGAAGGGGGGGGTCATCTAAGATAGCACAAGGGTTAGGGACTGTAACAAGACACATAACTGGCTGTATGTCAAAATTTGCATCATACACTACATAATTTCAATAAATCCAATTAGCACACAATTGTAACTGTAATTGTTGCATGCAATTTAAATTTGCAGCATGTTAATTCTTATCTAATTAAAACCCACTCCACCAAATCCACCGGCCAAACAGGTCCAACTGTTTTATGCATCTATTCGGGTGATCCTCTATACGTTGCTGTTTTAAAGTGAGCAGGTTGTTAGTGTATTTGTCGCCTTCTAACAAAGTTTAAAAAAAGAAAAGAAAAGTAAAAACACGCACAGAGTTAGTGGAAAACTATTAAGACTGCATTGTAGACAGACTCCCAGCTTAATTTGCACAACAGCTGATTTGTGTATAGGTTTAGTCATTAACTGATCCTACTGATGTTACTGAGTTATACTTTATGTTATGTGTGAATTTCAGGATATCCTGTACATTATCCTATCCCATCTTTATTTTATTTTTATTTGTCCTTTGGCATTCAGGAGACACACCAAAGCAGGCATCTCATTGTACATGGATCCCGTTTCCTTACTGTACACATGACAATAAACCTCCTTGAATGTAACGCACAGACTTTTTGAAAATCTCACAAAAATGGAGCCTGTGACTTGATCTCTCCCATAGACGGAAGAATACGGCTCACAGAGATACTTAAGTCTCCAAACTGCAACTGAAGAGTAGTAAAGCGATCTTCGGCTTCCTAAACGGGTTTGTTGACCCGACTATGTTAAGAGTCCTCAAATTTGAGTCTTTTTGGTTTGCCAGAATAATCTGTGAGGATGATATGAGTGATGGTTAACTTGTACTGCTAAAGTACAAATAGTGTGAGATTCATTCCCTGTAGAGCAAATGTGATAAACTCAATGCTCGGGGGCCAAATGTGGCCCCTCGTGTCATTTCATGTGGCCCACGAGAGCATAAAAGTTTTTAATTTCTAAAAAATAAATAAATAAAAATTGGTGTGTATTTATTAATATTTAGGGGGAATTGGACTAGAAACATTGTGTGGGAAACTATGCATTAGGACTTAAACACTGTCCATATAACCTAACCTGACAGAATTTAATGTAAAAGGATTTGAAAGTAGAGTAACAAGCAAAGCATATATGTTTCTATGCAACTGTAATTGTCACTTTAAAAAGTTATATCAAATAAATTAGTTATTTAACATTAAAGAGTAGTTACGTTTATTTTTCATTACATTTAGTTACATGTAAGTTATATCTGACCCTTTTATCAGAGACACTATGCTGATATTCCCAGTGAAACAGAGTTAGAGGGACAATGTTGTGATTTTTTTTATAATTGAAAACATCCCAAAGTTAGTCCATTTGAGGTGTTGTAATTTTTGTGGACATCTTATCTGACAGAGACTAACACTTCTGGAAGATTCAGTCTCAGCTCAATGATATTTTACAGCCTAATGAGGTCAAATTTGACACAAAATCACTTACCGTCTCACTATTGCTACACCTAAAAGTACACCCCTGTAATTGAGTTGTGCGTGTTGTAAACATGAACCGCAGTCCTGTCCTATTTGCACCACATGTTCCACCTATGTACTTTCTGCTGCAGCTGTCCTCTAATGATTAAATGCTGGAGAAAACCAGGTCACGCTCTTCATTCAGCTACTTAACTGAAGACCCGTCCAGAACATTTATGCTGGATTTCCAAATAATGAGCCGTTACAAAATGTCAAGGCAGCTGAAATTGGGTTGAGCAATGTCAAGATAACATTTATTCCTTGTGAGTGAATGCAACCTTGGTAGAGAGACTTTTCTGAATTGGTTGTGTGGGCCTTACCTTCATAAATATTGACACTATGACCAGTCCATTGGGGCTTTTAGCAGCTTCTGTGTAATTTGCGTACAGCTCGTGGTTGTAGTGAATCAGCTGAACCTGGAACATAAAATGGATATGGAAAGAAAATATCACTAGTCTGAACATAAAAGTTTGAACCCTGTTAGCTTGAAGACACCAAGCCTTAGATTCAGACCCCATCTGACCCCAAAATCTCAATGCCACCGTATAGAAATCCTCAAAACTCCCTCCTGACTCTACCTTACAGTCAAGAACTACGATGAATGAAAGATCAAATGCATTGCTGCTATGTTTGGAAAAAAAATAACATTTTCATCATGTTGGTAAAATGTCAGAAAATACATGATAAATATGAGCCATTTGAGAAACAACGTCCTTAAAGAAATAAACACTAAATTTGTCACTTCACTGTAGTGGCATCAGTAGAATAGGTACAGGTGTTTAAACACAAACAAATAGTCAACCATCATGTCTGCAACTCAAAGGGTTTTTGAAGTTGAAATGGATCTTCAGAATGAGGTAAATGTGGTATGTGTGCCATAAAAGTCCCTTTCGGGGGGTTGACCCGTACGTGAGCTGCAGGTTGTGTGGGTTCATGGAGGGCCATAGACTGGAGCCTCTGCATTTTGATGGGAGAGCAGGTGTATCCTGTAGCTCCTTTTAGGCACTAACGGGCTCCTTGCACAGGCAGCAGGTTTTAGGAGGTTGAAAAAGTGAAAAATCTATATGCCGTGTCTCACCAACTTCACCGACCTGTGATCCCTGTACAGGTTATCTCATTTTTTGCCTGCAGACAACCTGCATTCACCCGTCAAGCCAGTTGGGACTACGGCATTAAACAGGCTCACCTCTAGTTCATGCAGGTGCTTCTCTCACTCATACAATGACTCACTCAACTCTACAAAACAATATTTCCAATTGTTACACTTTTTACCAATAGTTCAAGCTGGCGGTGGTAGTGAAGTTTTAATGTATTGATAACATTTTGAAGACCCTGGTAAATCAATTCTTTAAATAGCTCTAACAAGGAACTTTCTTAAGAACGTATCCTACTGCTTTGCCATGTCTGCTTGCACTGGAAATGAAATCTGATGTGAAGGTCATCGGTTCACAAGTCCCACATGTGGAAGGCAGCACAGAGCTTTTTGATCTTAGGACTGCTTCTTTGTCAGGCAGACGTTCTTCCAGCCTGCTGGTGATGCTTCCCTGACAGAGATGCTCCTTCCTCTCCAGCTGCTTTTTAATGAATTGGATGGGCACAGGCAACACTTGTAAAAGGTAAAAACAAACACACAGACAACATATATTATTCTCTTGTAAGCTAGTTGCTGATCAACTGAGCAAAAATAAATGCAATACGAAAGAGTGAAGTTTCTCAGAAACAGTTCTACTAATGAAACGTTTTGATTGCTGATACATGAAGATGTGAGGCATATTCTTTACTATCAAACCTCTTGGTCCTTTACTAACACGGATTACATGGAGGGCTGCACAGTGGTGCAGTGGTTACCACTCTTTCCTCACAACAAGGAGGCCCTGGCTCAAACCCCCTCTGGATTTCTATGTGGAGTCTAACCTCCCCCCCCCCCCCCCAAAAAAAAAAAAAAATAAAAATAAATAAAAAGAAAACCAACAAAAGCATGCTTAATGGGTTAATATATGACCATAAATTGTCCCTAGGTGTGACTGCGAGTGTTTATGACTGTGGACCCTGTGACAGACTGGCAAATTGTCGAGTCATGCAACCATAGCTGGGATAGGCTCTAGCAACCCTTTGACCCCAGAAGGGATTCAGCAGGTTCAGAAAATGGATGCATGGATAAAGCTCAGATTTTTTCTCAGAAATTGTGGAAAGTCAGCTTGTCAGTCTGAGACTTTAAGCTTATTTCTGTTGGTTTGCTGTAGCAGCATCAAGGTTTTTCAAAAGAAACAAGCCCAGGTTGAAGTGCAAACTACAGACTGGTTGTCCAGTAGGTTTTTGTTTTTCTTTTACCAGCATTTTTTTGCAGTTGTGCTTGCATTCTGCACAGGTTCATGATTGCAAGCTATTGAAAAATGTCAAAGTTTAAATGAAACGTTTCACGTTGAGACCGTCCTACCTGAAAGTGTCAACAGGAAGAGGTCACTGAAGATACAAAGCAGATGCAGCAGTCCATTCTAAGCAATACCTGCACTCCGTCTACTCCTGCTAGAGAAACATTTTCTAGCTTTTCCTAATCTTTTTTGACAGATTTATTAAACCAGCTGTGCAATGAGAAGATTAGTCCTGAAAGTCTAAAGCTCTCCTTTTGCCCGTCTAAATGACACCTCCAGGAATGACAGTGTGAGCCAGCGATTATTGTCACCCTTCTGCCTCTCTGCAGAATGCTGGCATCTCATAAGCCTCCAGACAAAATTCATTGAATTTTCAACAGTAAATGGACCAAATTTGTCCCACCTGCCTGTTTTACTAAACAACTGCGAGCTTAGCAGCAAACATGAGCAAAAACCAAATGAGGAGTAGCTGGCGTCTTGAGCCAGCTGCTTTCTTTTCAAAGCTGAAAACAACTCAAGCATAACTGACTATTGTGCTTCAGATCTGCTGCCTACAGGATGTAGCGGCACAAAAACTAGCAGTAATGTAAAAACTGAGCTGCCTCTCAGTCCTAAGCGCTGACATCTTCACTGCCACTAGCAGAGCGGGGCACTTCCTGCAGGGGAGGATATAAATAAACAAACGCAAGTAGTGAGTAATTATGAAATGCTCAACTGGGGGAGCGCAATGCGACAGAACGTCTATAAATGCAATCAGGGGCGCGTTGGGAAGTGATTAGGAACCACACATTGATTTGATTAGATTTTTAGGTGAGAGTGTCAGGGGCAGTCAGAAGAATTCATGCGCACTGCCTGGGTGACAAATTGCACAAAGTTTGCTGCTGGTGGGTAATAAAAGACCAGCATGGGCCATTATAAAGTGAGAATGTCTGCCAAATAGAGAGGAGATGAAGCAGAAGAGGGACAAAATAGAGGTTGTAATTAGATGCAGGTAGAGCTGGAGAAAGAGCAGGAGAGAAAGCCGCTGCACACCAGGCAGACCTGCAGCTCCACATCATTTATCACGCTGCTCCTCTGCTGAGCTCAGTAACACCCCTGGCCATTTGACAGGTACAGCGCATGCAGATTGAGTGATAACACCGCTGATCGCTGCTGAATATACACATATTCTGTAGTTCTAGCTGTGAGAGAGAACTTAACCTGAAAGAAGGGGATTTATTTGCACTTTACTGAAAAAAGAGAGGTTGAAAAATGTCATCCTGACAGTCATGAACTCGTCTGGGCTGGAAAATGTCAACTCAAACGTGCTGAATGTTGTTTGGTAGGTCTAATACACTCGTGTGTTTGCATGTGTGAATTTGTGCAGACATTCGGTTCTCTGTGCATGTGTGTGCTCATGTAGAAATGTCTGAATGTATACAAAAAGCCATGATAGTAGTGATAAATTACATGTTTGCTGTCAAATCTCATGACACCTCTGTTGTTATGGATGTATCTTTGTACTCGTGTTTCTCTCTGTTCTTTGCTGCCCCTCTCATGCTTCCCCCAATTTTTTTTGCTTTCTTCTATTTAGTCCACCTCTTAAGAAAAAAATCGACTTTTTCTGATCAGTAACCAAAGGGATTCATGTGGCACTGATGATAAAAAGACAAAAAGCACACATGAATTTACAGTATGATACACATAGAAACACTTACTATACAGAATAGATAAAATACAACATTAAATCATTTAATCACAGCATCCAACAGGATCATCTGTTAGTGCTGGCAGCTGTAGTTGTTGACAAGTCTACATTCTTTGCCTAAAGGTTTGTATGTTGTTTGCAGCTTAAGCTCCTCCATCAGTGATGACTCTTTCTTAGTTAATGGGGTCGCTGCCGTGGGATCTCCCAGGTCGGGCTCTTAAACTTAGATCTGGGGGGTCTTGTGGTAGCGTACTCTGTGAAATTGAGTGGGGAGGTGGACATGTCCCCAAAACATCATTTCCCCACGTCGGTCCAAAGCCAGATATCTACATTGCATCATTTTATCATTCTTCTTAGCACGGTGTGCATGTGTGTGTTTGGGGGGGGGGGACTGTTGGAATAGTATGGGTTGGTTTTAAACCAAATATTTGTTTAATGTCTTGTTCTTTTGTTTTTAAAATTGGATTATGTTTTTATGTAAAGCACGTTGGGTTACATTAGTTGGAAAAGTGATAAAGGTTGATTTGATGCTTTAGAAATCAATTTTAGGTTAGAAAATGTGTGAAGACTGTCCCCGTTTAAAATACTATCATATTTTTTTAGGAAGTGATATTTTGCAGGTAGCTTTCAAAATACATGAAAAGGAAGGGTCAGGATAATTGGAATACAGCGTGCATTTAGAGAGCGCTTTCTACCTTCCTGGAAGGCCCAAAGCGCTTTACAGTCACAAACCATTTCCATCTTTGTTTTGCTCGCTCGCACGAAAATTTGTGCAAACAAAATCAGGCCTTTTATAAATAAAGTTTGATTTGATTACACTGTCGTAATAGTGTTTTGGTTTTTAATCCCTAACTTTAATTACTAGTTTGACGACTCAGAGCGTGTTTTTTTCTCTTTCTTTTTTTGCACCAAATGCTTATACAATATTTAAAATGATCATCAAGGACATTTTGCAGCTTCAAGTCACATTTTATTTCTTGAAAATGTTGAAGGTTTAACTTGACTTGTGTATTACATGTTTGCTTTAAAAGACACCAAAATATTTATCTTGACTGACAGATTTTTTTTCTCCGATAACATGAACAATAATTACACATTTGATACAAACGTTGCTTTACTGGCCATATTGCTCATTCAGTAACTCCATGTAGTATCCTGTTTCCCAAAATACTTTCATAGGCATTTTTGTTCTAAATAATATTTTACATTAAAAAGGTTTGAGGGAAAATGAGATGATTGAACAGAAATCCTGTATAGAATGTTGAACTAACAGGGTGTTTGACATTGACACAAAGTTTCCAGACATTATCTGTTAAAGCTGTGGGACAAGCTGAACCGGGTGTGAGGGGTCACTCTTGTGGCGTTCAGTGCTCTGTGGAGTGTGTGAGAGTAGATGTACGTCTGGGGGTCATGACAGCCTCTTTATGGCATGATGGCTGGTTTGGCCTGCAGGCATGTTAAAGTATGAAGGCAGCAAGTCGATAGTGGGGGAGAGGTGCTCAGGCCAAATGTTGAAAGCAGTGGGCTGGAAATGATGGTTTCCATCCATCTGTCGAGCCACTCTTCATCTGATTAACTGAAGCACAGTGTCATAAAATGGACAAAAGGACACGCTGCACACCGGTGGCAGCTACATTATGCAGCTGTTTTCACTCACTTAAGTGTAGTTTTTATTTTCTGTCATTTTTCTAGAGGATTTAGGTGCAAAAGAGCTTCATATCTTTGAGGAATGAACCAAAAGAGAAAAGAAGCATGTTCAAAAAGGTGATGATGCATTTAACAAGTTTGTCTTTTTTAAACATTTAAATTTATTTTCTAATTTATTGCATGTCATTTCCTCTCATTCAATTAAATAGTGATAGTTTGCAACTGTGTGAAAATGTGGGATTACTCCATGCCAGTGGTCCTGCCCACAACTCAGAGGTAAATTTCTAACAAAGTCCTGCTGCTCTGCCTAAAAAATGTCCTAGAAAACCACACAGGTCTCTTGATTTTGGCTAAACACGACATAAACCTAATTAAAAGACCATTTTTGGACTTTAAAGCTGTAATATTGGCTTTTGGCTTGTTGATGGCCAAATCCACCTGTTACAGCAGCTTTAATGGTTTTGGACCCCACGTCTTCTCCTTGAAGGAATTTCAAAGATACAAAAGCAGCAAAAAGAACCTAATCTAAAGAAACGTAAACCGGGACATCTGAACACAACATAAGACAGAAAACCAAAGAATAATGCAAAAGCTAATTCCTTACAGTTTGGCAGACAAACCTGTTTCATTGAAATGCTTTGTCTCCTTAAGGGGTATTTTTGAATTCTAAGCGGAATAATTCTCACTCAACTGGAACCAACTGGAATCCGTACGTTAGTACTGGTTTCCTTCTCTTCATTATGCTGTGAGATGACGTTGGTTGTAAATTGGTGTTGTAGAAATAAACCCCCTTTTTTCCCCCGGCCTATTTTGGGTTATAATCCCTGTAATTCATGTTTGTATTTCCTACATTAATTAGAAACAACACAGAGGAAGCAGCCTCTCTGTGGGCGGTGGGCCTCTTCAGTTTTTGGGTGTGGGTCTTCTACTTCTCACCTCACTTCTTTTAACTAATTGATTCTCCAATAAAGACATTTGTTTCGTGTCACTCACTCTGCGATGCTTTCTCCACTTATATTTCAAGTTCCTCAGTAGTTACAACAACACGGTGCATCTGTGGATGAAATGTAGCATTAAATAACAATTACTGATAATTAGTGGAAAATGAATGAAAATAGAGCAAGTCTCCGTAGCAGCATGTCTGTGAGGATAATCTGCTGCAGCAATATTTGCTTAATGGGATTTTCTGTGTGTGGATGGGTTTGAAAAAGGACACGAGATGTGTTCCTGTGATTGATGGGGGTTTAAAACATTTGGAACAGCTGCCTGTGGCAAATCCTTCAGAGACAGTTGATCAGATTTGAAATAAATATAGCTGGATCTTGTTTTTTTTTTTTTTTTCCTGGAACAAATAGCAGTCTCCTCTCCCGTCTGGGATGATGGTAATTCAGGCCTAATGAGTTAAACTGAATACCATTTTTGAATGGTCAACAATTCAATGAAATGATTCTGGTTAAATAGGAAACACGAGGTCTAAACAGCAGCTAACAGATTGATGAGTGGGAAATGAGTGACAGATTATTGGGAGAAGTGAATGAAAATGAATGACCAGAGGGTTTAGAGGAATTTACTGTAGGTTTTCCCTCTGTTTCAACATTTACACAAAAGATGTATTATTATAATCTAGGTGCAGGTGTCATTATGGATGCATGCAAGTGGGTATTTACCGAATTTGTTTTTTCTACTGACTTTCATGTTTCTCTTTTAAAATGGGGATTTCACAGCAAAAGATTGTTACGCCTTGAGACGAGAAGGAACCCAGGAGCAGAAAGGACTTGAATCCAAATGTTTGGAGAATCAAAATGTTTAGTAACAAAGGGACTCAAAAACATTCACCCTGGACAGGTAGCCAGCCTGTTGCAGGCCAAACAGTTATTATTTACACTCAGACCATTCCTCGTTCCATCTTCTGCTTTCCTTTACATTTTTTACATTTATTTTAAAAGTCTTTTTCAAAGTAGATACTTCTGGATTATTTTACCCAGTAAAGATCTGCTCTTTTCTAAAATGGTTTTTCCGACAGATCCCCTCATGTCAGAGCTATTACTCAACTGAAACACTGGATTGTGAAATAACCTACATTTTTAGGGGAGGTGTCTGATATTTGCTCTGCATTGCTGCAAAACGGAGTTCATGGGGTGAAAAAATGTTCTCCACTGGCCAGACAGTTGACCCCCCACCCAGCAGGATATCATTTTGTCCAGCAGGATTTATTGTTGGGGGGCAGCACTTCATACCCCTTGTGCTATCTCGTTGCTGGTGGGTTATTGGAGTTGGAGTGGAGGAGTTGCGGGTGCAAATCTGCATGCATGAAAGATGGAGGAGGTAGGTAGCAGATACTGTAAACACAAACACTTTCAAATCAACACAGACCAGTGCTATTCACTCCCAAATTTAATGCAGTTTTTGTTGATGAGCAGTGACTGTCCAATAGTGATAGTGGGGGACAAAACAAAACAAAGTAGTAAAAACAAAAATGTGCAAAGAGCTTAGAAGAAAACTCTGTGGATCACCAGTGAGAGCTGGATTCCTCCATACCATAAACATTTTTGAAACATGCAGCAGGAAAGGGTTTATCTCTCGTCAGATCTGTCCTTCCTTCTTTCCTTCCTTCCTGTGTTCTGATGGGTTCTCTTTTGATTTTTCAGGATTGTTTTGCCCCCCACCTCTAACATAGAAAGATGTCATTCTTCTTCTCTTGGATCGGCAGGTTAAACATTTCCTGAGTGTTTTTTGCTTTTTAAAAACACATTAATCTCTAAAAAATTGGAAAATTCCCATTTCTGTGATCAAGGTGTTTGATTTTTTGATCATACTGTCATGCTGCTCCAGGGAGGCACAGCAGCACACAGACATCATCCGTCACCCCCACTCTTCCCACAAGCCGATCAACTTTAGAAAATTTCAACATTGTTTCCTTTGTTCGTGTTTCAAGGACATGATCAGCCACCACTCAGTGTGCAAATGAGGCTACGAGGGAGCTGGTGAATGAGAGGCTTGGTACATTTTTTATTTCAAAACATCTTATTAAACCTTGAAGCACAAATGTGCTTTAGAAAAGCACCTGGGAAAGAGGAGGTGGAAGCTGCCTGCCATTTGGCAGAAACTGTGGTTTAATGAGTAAAAGAAAGCAAAAGGAATTGAGAAAGTATATTTATATGTAAGCTAAAGGTGGAAAGATTTCATGTAATCCATGGACACCAGTGGTGGTGGTGGTGTCATGGTTTGGGGTATATTTTCATGGCAGACTTTGGGCCCCTAAGTACCAATCGATCATGGTGCCACAACCTACCTGAGTATTGATGCTGACCATGTCCATCCCTTTCTGACCACAGTGTACCATCTTCTGATGCTACTTCCAGCAGGATAAGGCTCCATGTCAGAAAGATGGAATCATCTCAGACTGGTTTCTAGAACATGACAATGAGTTCTCTGGACTCAAACGTTCTCCACAGTCACCAGAACCCAATAGAGAACCTTTGGGATGTGGTGGAACGGGGGAGTTGACATTATGGATGTACAGCTGACAAATCTGCAGCAACTGCATTTTGCTTTGTGTCAATATGGACCAAACTCTCTGAGGAATGTTTCCAGAACCTTGTTAAATCAATGCCACCAAGGATTAAGGCAGCTCTGAAAGCAAAAGGGGATCCAACCCGGTACTAGCAAGGTGCATCTGATAAAGAGGTTGGTGTGTATAAGATACATTGGGACATGAATTACACTGACATACACTTTTAACACTCCTATACTGATTTTAGTAATCACTTTGTATGTTATTAATTTATATGAAATACTGTTTTATTACATTTTGAACACCGGTTTACTCCACATCTACTAACTTTTCCACCACTTTTTAAATAAACTGACCATGTCTCATTTGTACTTTGTGTTATTGTTTGTGGTTTTTAATAAGTATAATGCTTCAATCTCATTGTACAATGCACAATGACAATAAAGCAAATCTAATCTAATCTAAAGTATAAATTCAGTCCCCATATAAAGTACTGGCATCTTTCTGTTTACAGCGACTGTTTTTCTTTCATTTTACACTTGACCCTTTTTTCTTGATGAAAGCCTTCTAGATGTGATTGTTTTCCTATTGCAGCAGTTTCAAGCTATGATGTGTCATGCTGAGTTTCCTCTCACTGTTTTTTACCCCAACATGAACCTTGAAATTGGAGAACCCATTACCTTGATTTTCCTGTTTCCTGTGTGCAGTTTTCATTCCCAGTTCAGCTCTAATTATCACAGCAAATGAATTTCTATTCTCTATTTCACTAATGACTGTTTTACAATCAAAAAATGAATAAAAAAAAACGTATTTGTCGCTGTGTGATTTAGTTGTGACCTTTGTCTGGAAATTAAGTGACTTATTGGTGGATTTCAGAATAAAATATCGGCTAAATTAAATAATTATGTCAGGTACAGTTTTACTTTCTAAGTGTGCAGATTGCATGTTGTAACAGCTGCCTCACATTTAATTGGCTGTGAGGCATGGAGGACTCAAATGTCATTGGGGAGCATTGTTCACCTGTGCAGCTCAAAACTGCACAGCGGCGTTCGCTCTGCAGAACAGCCTGCAGCGCTGAGTCTGTCAGAAGTCTGACCTTGGCTGTTTGGAAAACCATTCGTAGCCGTCATCCTGCTAACTGTGTTTACACACATGCAATTAAGTAACCCTTGTGCTATCCTAGGCATTTTACCATTGGGAGTTGGGTCATCAAGACCCACTAGACAGTGCTCTGAACTAGAGCCCTGCGCGGGATTATTTTCTTCATCCCGCCCGCGCCCGCTGAATAATTATCCAATCCCGCCCGCTCCCCCAACATATGCGTTGCACTCCCACCCGCACCCGCAATATGTATGTCCACTCCCGCCTGCACCCGCAAAACTCATAGAATTTAGTCCCGCACAGTAATAGAGATGCATTGATTTTGTATCGTCTTCCGTCCCGCAGGAAAAAAACACGTATTTGTATTGATATTATTACAGAGATTCATGTCCTCTTTCAGCCTCATCTTTTCATGCATTCCTCTTTTGTGTAATTTGCAACCTAATTATTAAATATATTTTTACAAATCCTGTTCGGTTAAAGTGTGCGTGTGTCCACGATTTCAGTAAACAGTAACGATACCGATATGTAATAATAATTGATTATCATTAGAACACATGATAACATCAAACTAGTAATTATTGCTACACATTGCAGATCAAGTAAACAAAATCAATGGCTTATTGATTGTAATTTAAACATTCCAGTAATCATTATTGCACATTACTATGTAACACTCTGTGGTTGTAATTAAAAGAGCTTTGATTATTTCACCACAGTCAAGTTCACACATGGATTTGGAATTATTCAAACACCTGTTGATCCTTAAATCCTCGTATCTTCATATCCTGAAATAAGAGTTTCTTTATACATTTTCCTGAATATTTGAATATTTGAACATTTCTTGAGCTCATTACTGAACCCGTTCCAGAGTTTAGTGTCACACACCGACACACAGAAACTTTTCTTTGTGGTTCTTATCAATTTGATCTTGAAGTTCCTACATCCCCTCAGTCTGTAGCCTCCTTCATTTTCTAAGAACTGTTTTTGGATATTGAATGGTAACAATTTCGAGCTGGCTCTGTATAAAAGTTGCGCAGTGTAAAAATCAACAAGGTCATGCAGTTTTAAAAGTCTAGATTGATAAAATAGATTGTTTGTATGATCAAGATATCCGGCTTTATGTACAACTCTGACGGCTCGTTTTTGAAGTAAAAAGAGAGAATGTAGAGAGCTCTTGGAATTATTCCCCCAAATTTCTATACAGTAGGTGAAATATGGTAATATTAAAGAACAGTACAATAAATATCTACTGTTGTATCCTAATATATGTTTAGATTTATTTACGATTGAAATACTTTTGGAGACTTTAGTTTGTATGTGTCTGATGTGTGGCTTCCAACTTAGTTTGTCATCAATAAAAACTCCTAAGAATTTGATTTCTGTAACACTTTCGATTAAGACATTATTTATTTCAATTGAGAGCTCTTTATTTGCATTGTAGTTTCCAGAAAAAAAAATCACTTTGGTTCTATCTAGGTTCACAGATAATTTGTTGTAATCCATCCATAATTTTATTTTGTTTAACTCTGTGTTCACCACATTGATAAGTTCTCTATGATTGTCTGTAGAATAGAATATGTTTGTGTCATCAGCAAATAATATGAGTTTCATCAGCTTTGAAACATTGAATATATATTTATGTAAATATTGAATAGCAGCAGGCCCAGAATTGATCCTTGTGGGACACCACAACTTATCTCTTTGGTCTCAGATGTATATTCATCAATCTTGACAAATTGTTTTCTTCCCGTTAAATAGCTTTTGACCCAAGTTAGCGATAGTTCTCTTATCCCATACACTTCCAGTTTGTCAAATAGGATGTCATGATTTAGAGTCAAATGCTTTTTTTAAGTCAATGAAAATTCCAGCTGCATATTTCTTTTTGTCCAGAGCATTTGTGATTTCCTCCACAGCGTCAATGATAGCCAATGATGTAGATCTATTTTCTCTAAAACCATATTGGTTTTCATTTATAATGTTATGTTTTTCAAGAAATAAAGATAATCTATCATTGAATATTTTTTCTAAATTTTTTGAGAATTGTGGAAGAAGAGATACAGATCTATAGTTGTAAATTGGTGTTTGTCTCCACTCTTATAGATTGGAATCACTTTGACTATTTTCATTTGGTTTGGGAATCTCCCAGTTTGTAATGATAAGTTACATATGTATGTTAGAGGCTTAGCTACACTATGAATGACTTTTTTCACCACCTTCATATCCTCACAATCTTTTGAGTTTTTACTCTTGAAATTATTCACAATTGATATCAGCTCATTTTCGTTCACATCAGAGAGAAAGATTTAGTGTGGGATCCTGTCGATGGTGGGTTATTGTCTTTGCTAGTTTTGCATTTTGGAATTTCCGCTGCCAACTCTGGACCCACGTTTACAAAGTAGTTATTGAGACCGTTTGCTGCTACATTGATGTCATAGCTTTGACCCTTCTCATCTGTAAAGTAATCTGGATAAGTTCGCGTTTTTGTCCCATTTTTAATGATGTTATTTAATATTTCCCAAACTCGCTTTACGTTGTATTTATTTTCATTCAGTAGATTATTGAAGTACACTTTTTTACTGTAACGTGTTATTTCAGTTAGTTTATTTTTGTATGACTTATATCTTTGTTCTGTTTCTATTGTCCTCTGTTTTAAGAATTTTTTATAGAGGTTATTTTTCTTTTTACAAGCATTTTGTAGACCGGTGGTTAACCAAGGGCATTTGGCAAATTTGTTCTTGAATTTATAAATTGGACAGTTCTTATTGTAAAGTGAGCTAAATATTTCTAAAAAACATTTATAAGCGATATCGACATCTTTCTCTGTGCACAGAGTTCCAGTTTTGTCTGGATAAGTCATTATTCAGAGCCTGTATGGTTTTTTCATTTCTTAGCCTTTTGTAGACTGGTTCTTTTATCATTTTCTTTGTCTTCACCTTGATGTCAAATAGTGCAAAAACTGGTAAATGATCAGTTATATCACATATCATTAGTCCACTCATATGAGTGTATTCTATATTATTTGTAAAAATATTATCAATAAGAGTAGCACTTTGAGTAGTGATTCTGCTGGGTCTAGTTATGGTTGGATATAAACTCATTCCTTACATTCTGCTGATAAAGTCGTCGGTTGCTTTATGTTTGCTGGGGTTTATCAGATCCATATTGAAGTCTCCACAGATGTATAATATTTTGTTATTTAGAGAGGTAAACATCTTTTCCATCAAGTCACTGAACACTTCTAAGCTTGACCCTGGCGACCTATAAACACAGCTTATAATGACATTTTTCCCTGAATTGTTACATATTTCAATTGTAAGACATTCCAGTATTCCATCCACTGCGACAGACAATTTATCAATTACCGTAAACCTCATATTTTTTTCCACATATAATGCGACTCCTCCACCTTTTTTGTTTACTCTGTTCACACAGCTAAGTTCGTAGTTTTCCAATTCAAAGTCAGCGTCCTTGTCGCGGCTGAACCAAGTCTCAGATATGGTTATGATATCAAAGGAATGCCCGATGTTCTGTAAATAGTCCTTGATGTCTTCAAAGTTGGTATACATGCTTCTGCTGTTAAAGTGAATGATTGACAGTTTTTCTTCTGGGTTAACAGAGTTTTTAAAGTCATCTATGCTGTAATATCTGCAGTCCATATTAACAGTGGAAAAGAATTGATCAGGGTCGATGTCTTGAAGGTTGTTGACATTATCACTGAATATTTTAAGGTCGGTTTGCTCACCATTCAGATCTCTCTGAAAGTTGTGGTTGCGGGTGACTGTTGAAGAAAAAGTGTTGTTTTTTTCAGAAGCCATGGATAGTAGAGTTTGTCTCCTCATCTCGTAAGACCAGCATCTTCATGTATCTCTTGTTTAGACTGTAGTGGGTAAATATTTTTCCAAATCTTGCAGGCTCCTGATAAGAACAACCTTGGACTGCTCAGGGGATCCACAGAGTTTGGCATAAATTTTACAGTCTTTCACCCAGGTTCCTTGAATTTTCCCCTGCTTTTTCAAGTAACGTGCTCTTCTGGCGATGTCGGCATTCCTTTTCGTGAAGTTGTCATTCATGAAAATGTTGGTTCCCCTCAGATTTCTTCCTTGCTTCAATAAAGCTGCTTAAGATAGCACAAGGGTTAACCAAGTGCACATTTTGGATAAAGTAATCAGAAAAATGTGTTTACATGTCTTGCAGCATCAAAAGCCACTGCACTGCGAGACGGCCTGGTTCAAATCCCAGCTGGGACCTTTCTGTTCTCCTCGTCCATGCATGGGTTTTCTCCAGACGCTCCAGCCTTCTTCAACAGCCCAAAAACAACCTTCATAGGTTTAAATTTATGAATCAAAACAGTCTGTAGGTGGGGTTGTGTGGCCCTGCTAAAAACTGGCATCTTGTCCAGGATGAGTCTAATATTTGCCAAACAGTAACTTGGACAAGCTCCAGCAACCCAATGACCCTAAAAAGGATTCAGTAAGTTCTGGAAAAGGGTGGATGGATCTTCTGAATAAATTTTCAGCTATTACTCTTGGCTTTGCTAAACCCAAAGCTCTGCCTGTCTAGGGTAAGGCGTCTAATCCTGTTCAAGAACTGGTCAAATTGCCTGATTCAATACAATTTCAATAGCCAAAGTAATCATTCTATCATCACCAGTTGGCTGGTAAATGGTGTATGCATGATTCTATTGATATTACTTGAATGACTAAAACATCTGAAGTTGGGCTGGAAGCAGGTAAAAAAGGGAGTGAATGACAAACTTCAGACCTGCCTCACCTTTTGTGTCCCCCTGTTTTTTACTCTACTCTCCTGTGCTACAATAAAGCTTGTGTGCTGCATCAAAATGGAGGTGTATCTCTTTTCCTTATTGCTCTACAGCTAGTTAACGTTTTATCAACTGCAACTTTCTGTACTTGTCGGTCAGTTTTACATTCAGCAACAGGAAAATCCCATGAAGGACGGAGCCTCCAGTGCCAAAAACACTGTTATAAATTCCACCTGGACAGTCCTGGCAGGGCATAACCGAAATCCCAGTGGTGCCTCTCATGCTGCAACTGCTGGTTTTAATTTTCCTGTTTTATTCAGACAGAGTGCCAACAAATATTCAGAACTATTAACAATGACAAGGAACTTTTCAATAGGTGTAGTCAACCAGAACAAGACTGCATTGGGTTGCATCCATTTCAAATGAGCTGAAGAAAGAAGGGAGAAGTAAAAACTGACCAAAATATACCAGCTCACAAGGTTACACTGTCTACCTGTTCTGAGAACAATGACAAAGGATTACACGCATGGAGAATATCTTCAAAGCAGTTTTGTTGTAGTCACTTTGGAAATCACAGCTGTCGACATAACCTTTTCAACCCTCATGTTTTTGGCTGATTTAGTGATGCAGAGTGTGATGTGGAACCAGGTGACATCCTATCTCAGCTGCAGTTGTCTCCAGAGCCACAGCACTTTTCCTCTGAACTGCTCCTCAAACAGCAATCACCTACAAAGGGCACATCAGTGCATGAAGGCAGAACAAGAGGCAGCACTCGTAGACTCCATGAGTACCACACGACTAAACTGGATCACAGCTAACAAACACTGGGAGGAGATTTACCCCATTTCTCACAAAAAACGTCATTTTGGAAGTTACCGCTAGGTTATTTGTCTGATGTACACAATGAGGCAGAATATGTTTTTTTAAGCTAAGGGTCAGGGTTTAATGGAGGTTTGGTATCATTAACAGTATCAGTGTGTGAATCAGTGAATGGGACTATGATTGTAAAACACTTTGGACCTTCTAAGAGGGAGTAATTAAAATGTAGCTTCATATTTTGGGTAAAATCCAATTACTGTCAGTCAGTTCTGATGAGTAAGGGCTGCAAGCTACGGCGTTGAAAAAAAATGCACATAAAAATAATGACAAATGAATTGTGTTTGTAGGCATGTTGTCTCTCTGCCTTACTCTAGGTGTGTGTGTGTGTAGTTGAGTGGGGTTGGGTGGGGGTGGAGGGCTAGGCACTTAAAGGTTTGGGTTTCAGGTTTTTCCAAGCTCCTAAGATGCAAAAAGCATTTTGACTTGAATGTCAGCTTCCATGAAATACGGTAAGGGAGGATTAATGATTATCATTAATTATAATAAACGGGGCTGTCAAGCCCACAATTATTTTGTTGCCACACAAATTGGCCCTTTATACAAACAGCATAGTGCAGTAAGGCGGGGGCTCGCCAGTTTACTATTTGTGCACTTCTGCGTTTGGGTTTCTTACCCACAGAGGGACGTGTGAGTCAACTTAAAGACATTATCCGCCAATTTTAAACGCACCTTAGACATTTAGGGCCCCTTGGTGGGGAAGGTGAGGGGACATCACTGTGAGTAATCAGGAGATGTCCCCTCAGTGCCCTACCCGCCAATTATAACTGCACCCCCTTAGTACTGTGGGGTACTGTGTCGTGGGTACAGTGGCCATGTCCCCTGGGTGCCAGCTTCCTGGGCCTGGCGGTGCTCTCTCCGCACGGGGGGGGGGGGGGGGGACTGGTGTTACATTACACCTGAGCCAGGGGTGTCCGTATCCCTGTGGGGTGGGTTCTGGTCCTTGCCCCTGAGCGCTGGGCCCCGCCAAATTTCCAACTTTGGCCCAGCCTGGTCGGGCCATGTCTACAACAACCCTTGTGGGCTCCCTTCTCCCTGGGGTGTCCTCCTCCAGGGTGGGGCGGCGGGCCCCTGCCTTGCTCCTCCCTGGACCAACCGTGGGCCTGGTGGGTGGCTGCCTAGAGTGCAGAGCGGGTCTCCCTTGGGGGGTCCTGGCTCGTACCTGGGGTTGGGGCAGGGGGATGCCCAGAACTCCTGGGTGGTGATGGGGTGCTCGTCTGATTGGGCTGGGGCGGCACTCTCTTTCCCCCAGTGCCTCCCTGCTCTCTGGTCTGGGGGCCTCGTGGCGGTCCTGCTGGCCCTGGCCTGGATGGCAAATGTGGTCGCCCGGGGGGCGGTTGTCCCCTGCCTGCTGCCGTGTGGCGTTGGGGGGATTCCGGCTGCCGCTGCTGCTGCGGCGGGGGTCTTGGTGTGGGGATGGCTGGGCACTCTCCCTCCTTCTTTTCACATTCCACCATCCATTTTAGAAGAACATAAACACTCACCTGAGCACAGGTGTTAGCTCACCTTTGCACTAATAGTTTGGATGATTGAATGTTTGAAATATTTCACACTAGTTGGTTTTAAGGCATAAGTATGCGTGTGAACACTATCTGTTTTGTGTACATGTTGACATGTGGACATTTTTGCAGCTAGCAGGTGTGTTGATAACATTTCAGTGTGTGTGGACAGGCCCCGCCCTTATTGTACTACATTTGAACCTTACCGTAATGATAAACAACCAGTAAACTTGTTGCTCTATGCTGCTTCATGGTCTTACCCTCCCCTCCTATGATCACCCTCCTATCCCCCCCCTCTCTCTAGCATCCCTCTCTCTTCTTCCCTCCTTTCCTTATCCGTCCGGTCCAACACCAAAGATTTTCAAACATGATTCAAATTAATAAAGTTTGGCCTCAATTCCAAAAAGGGGTTTATACAGACATACCTTTGGTTTGTCTGAAGATTAATAACCCCTCTTGTTAAAGTAAAATATGTCCAACACAAGAGGCCCTCAGTCCTTATCTGCCTGCAAACTCAGTTTGTGAGTTTTGAAAAGAATGGCTGTTTCCATTTTTATTATATTTGTTGTTGTCATGTTGTGTTGATGTAGGAGTACACATAAGATCATTTCCTGCTCTCTGACTCAGATTATTCATTGTTTGTTTTGTAATATCTTAATGGCATAATTAAGTTGGCGTGACCAAGGATAATAAATATTCATCAAGTCTGTCAAATACTTTAAGAAAAGTTGAAATAGACCCCAAATAGAACCCAAGGATAGAAAATATGCCTGTTTCTGTGGGATTTAAACAAATTAGTAAAATTTGAATAATTTTAAACTACACATTTTTTCCAAGGAAAGAAAAGTTTGCTAATAAGCTCATTTATTTTGTTTTTATTAATCAAGACATTACATGTTGAGTATTCTTTGCTTTATTTGTTAATGTTGTGTTTTCTCTGTCGTACTTTGACCCTCAAACAGTTTGTAACTCAGAAACTGCCGCCTTCAGTTCAGACCTACAGGTTTGGTTCTTTGTTCTGACAGTGTCTGCATATTTTCCTGTCCGTTTCAAAGCAGTCAGCAGAAAGTTTTCTTTTGAACTGCTTCTGCCAAGTGTTGCTGTGATACTCTTCTTTTTGCCTTTTCTGAGGGGATGCTTCCTTTTTTTTAGTAGGTGAGATCCTAATTGTCTGCTGAGTTGCGTCTATACTTTTTTGTTCTTAAGGGGTCACCAAAACCCCCTTCGTCTTGTCCCTGTGTGCTCATTCTGAAAGAGTCAAGAAACTGTTTTTTATCCAGTTTTTATGACAAATCTACTGCAGTTCCCTGACCGGTTACTTGTTTGGTTCATTCAAATGCTACTTCAGCCAGCATTCATTCATTTAGGCCCCTCCCAACAGCCTTTTCTGGACAGATAAACACATCTGCCCAACGTTAGACTCTCAATCTTCACTTAACACTATGTGAGGAGGATTTCTTGTCCTACAAACAATAACACCTTTGGCCCTTGAGCAGGGCAGCATGACATGTTTTTTTTTTTTTTGCAGGAAATCAACCTTTTTAAATATTTGTAAAATTTGGTAATGAACATGAAAACACATGAACCTGACCTGATTTGGGTACAAATACAGATTGATAAGCAAACATTGTGTTTCCCGTTGGTCTGCAGATTATCGAGAACAGATGTGTGGACTGTGGCCCTCGTGGGAAACATGTTATTGTTCCATCAAAGAGTGGCGGGGAGACAAAGCCAAACCCCAGACTCACCTCTCCGGAAAAGGCCTGGCCATTGAGCAGGTGTTCAGATCCCTGGCTGTCCTCGCTGCCGAAGTGTAGCCGGATCTCCTCCAGGCGATGGCTGTATGTCATGGGGCCTCCAGATATGTTGACCAGATGCTCCTTGTCCAGTCGCAGAGAGACGTGACGGCCGGTGTTGTACATCGTCCCTCCCACCTAAAGAAACACAGATCAAGAGCCACGGATCAGACATGTGCAAAACATTCACAACTTTTGAAAATGCAATCGAGTTCTCTACAAAATGTTGAGCCATGAGAGCAAAAACAAACCAGAAACAAGGAAATCAATGTTGTGAACTTTTCTTTTTTTACTTGAATCAAAAGAAAAATGTTCTTGCTTGTTTTTTGTTTTTACTCATGTGAGCTTGGATCTGCAACCGGAGGCTCCAGAAACACTCGCAGCTCATGTATCCCTCCATTGTGGGTCTTTGACTTTAAAGAAAAATGCTTAATGCGTGCAAACAAGTGGTTTGTAGTTTTGGCAATATTTCTGTTTTTAATAAAGTTTGGTCATCTTTGTTTAGAATTTTAACAAGTCAGATAATAGAGCAAAGTTATGGAAAAAGATTTAATCTATTAGGAAAGCGATGTGTTGTTAAAATGACCTTAACGCACATATTATTATCACATAATCTCATCCTTGTTAACACAGGGTGTATTTTATTTTGAAAAGAAGTTGTATTTGCTTCTGTCAAAAGCAAAATAAGTTAAAATTGCTATATAAATAAACATTTTTTAGCACTCTCATAAATATTTAAAGGCTTGATGGCTACAGAAATATTAAAAAAGTGAGTTTTTCACAACAGGAAGAGGCACTTTGTGGCTGTCGCTGGGTTTTGGTCAGTAAGAAACAGGCTCTTTCAGAATTAAAGGTTGCAGACCCCTGCCTTAGAACCCCTGTGGATTCTTTAAACAATGACAATGAAAAACTGAACAAATATGAAGGACATCAGAGGATGTATGTTCTGAGCGGCTGCATATTTCTGCATTTCTCCTGGTTTTTGGTTGAACTCATTGACAGAGACCCAGTTAGTGCTAGTTAGTGATCGTAAGATTGTAGGTTCGATTCCCGCCTTGCACACCCATGAGTCGAAGTGTCCTTGAGCAAGACACTGAACCCCACCTTGCCTCTGGTGGTAGGCAGGCGCCTGTGTTTGGCAGTGGAGCCGCCATCAGTGTGTGAATGTGTGTGTGACTGGATGAATGGGTCTGTGACTGTAAAGCACTTTGTCCTTGTAGGTAGAAAAGCGCTATATAAGTACACACCATTTGCCATTTACAGTGGGGAAAATAAGTATTGAACACGTCAACATTTCTATCAAAAAACATATTTCTAATCCAGCTATTGACACGAAATTTTCACCAGATGTCGGCATCAACCCAAGTAATGCACACATAGAAAGACATCCAAGCATTTATGTCCATAAATGAAGTTATGTGTAATAAAGTGAAATGGCACAGGGAATAAGTATTGAACACATGAAGAAAAGGAGGGCTAAAAAGGTCTGGCAAGCCAAGATAGCAGCTGGAGTTTGTCAGTATTCAGAAGGTTAACCTGCCCCTATTAGTGCAAAGTAATATCAGCTGGTATAGTCCTGATTGATGCCTTTTAAAAAGGTTTCTCACCAGCAAGGTGTTAGACAAGAAGCATTGCATGATGGGTAAAAGCAAAGAGCTGTCCAAAGACCTACGCAACCTTATTGTTGCAAAACACACTGAAGGCATTGGTTACAGACGCATTTCTAAACTAATGAAAGTTCCAGTGAGCACCATTGGGGCCATCATCCGGAAGTGGAAAGAACACGGCATTACCATAAACCTGCCACGGCCAGGTGCTCCTCGCAAGATTTCAGACAGAGGAGTCAGAACAATCATCAGAAGGGTTCTCCAACAGCCCAGGACCACTCATGGAGAGCTTCAGAAAGACCTGGAATCAGCAGGTACCGTTGTTTCACAGAAAACAATAAGTAATGCACTCAACCGCCATGGCCTCCATGCACGCACACCACGCAAGACTCCATTTTTGAAGAAGAAGCATGTTGAAGCTCGTTTGGAGTTTGCGACACAACATTTGGATAAACCCATGACATTCTGGGAGAAGATACTCTGGTCAGATGAGACCAAAATTGAACTCTTCGGATGTCATAAGACACAACATGTTTGGAGGAAACACCATACTAACAGTCAAGTTTGGAGGTGGGAGCATCATGGCGTGGGGCTGTTTTTCAGCATGTGGTACTGGTAGACTTCATATCATTGAAGGAATAATGACTGGAGAAAAGTATGGAGACATTCTTGATCAGAATCTGCTGTCATCTGCCAGGCTGCTGAAGATGAAAACAGGGTGGATCTTTCAAGACAACAATCCCAAGCACATAGCCAAGGTAACACTCAACTGGTTGAAGAGAGAAATGTTGACGTGTTCAATACTTATTTTCCCCGCTGTACCATGGTGGATGGAGGACTTGTGAGGCTAAAATAGGGACTTTGTTCTTGTTGTCATTAGTGGGACAACACACGAGTATATGTACTTTACCTGGAATTAGGGTTATTTATGATAGAAAATTGTACCTCACTAGTTCAAATTCAAATTAATTTTATTTCTAAAGCACCATTCATTTAACCCTTGTGCTATCCTAGGCACTTTA